>WBZZ01000644.1:32500-65000 GCA_019918135.1 Paulinella micropora
TATCAGAAAAAGGTACTGTAAATGATTGTATTAATAATTAATAATACTACTAACCATAACGATTTTGCGACCGTACAAAATAGCAATACTGACATAGCTGAGGAGGAAGGGTCTAATTAATTGTTCAATGCTACCTCTTAATTAGAATCTCTTACGAGTCAGAGTGTCCACCATACAACATGAAACTAACAACTAGATTAAGCAAATAAGCAAAGCGCAAAGTGAGCTATCCTACGTCTCCTGTAGAGTTAGGTGAGCTTCACTATAACAACTAACGCGCGATATGCACAACAGTGCATAAAATATGAATTCAAGAAAGAAGAGATGCTAGCGTATGTCTGCACTACATGTGGAGTTCGGCAATCTAGTCACCTAATTATTAATATCTATCCATTTGCTATCGGGAAAATAAGAAGAGTCCTACCAGAGAGTAACCGTTGTAGAAAGTCATACTGTCGGGAGGGTTGTTTCTCTGAGAGTGAACGATTCCCCGAGCATTTACTTATGGCTACGTGCCGGACGCGACGGTTGTACTGCTCCACACGCATAGCTTTGGTGTTGATGTCTGCTAGATTATCGTTGGAGCAAATCTTCTCGTTGACTACGAGGCCCGCCTTCACCTTCTGGTTCACAATGGCACACCGCAGGTCCACATCCTAGTTTCCTAGCAAATACATTACTATCAGTCATGTGATCTTTCTTCCTAAACTACGTCCGTATTGCTATTTAGTACGTTTGCATTATTCATTACTGTTAGTAGTATTGTTAGTTACCTTTTCTAGTACTGGTGGCACTAGTTTTTTACCATCACAATTATTGCGCATATCAGGCTGTTTCGTAGGTCATTTTCTAGAGGTACATCTTTTGTGTGACGTCGTCAGTTAGACTTGCGAGAATTATTCAGTATTGTTAAATTCTTTTTACGTGGGAACGAGTTCCTGTAGAGTTTGCCGAAGTCGCTAGGGTTTTCTCACAACGTGTTATCGAGCATTGGTCACTTAAGGTGAATCACTCACCCCTTTAACGAAAGTCCTTTTCTGCGATCCGTTGCACAAGTCACACTCCATACACAGGAAAGTGCGCATTTTTAATTGTGTGGCTATAGCTGATCACTGGAGACATTACACACGCTCTGCTTTGCTGGTATGCAGTGCAAGGGCAAGTGAGGGACAGGACAGAGAGCAAGACACCGAAGCGTGCAGTGCGCAGGGAGGGTGAGCCTCCTAAAGGGTGTGGTGCTTTTGTCAGCTCGGTGACGTGGCCAGTTGTGATTGAGTGCCGTGGTAACTGTGGGATTGAGCACCCCTGGCCCACGGGGCACAACAAGTTACAAAGCCAAAATACAAAGCAGTAGGTCTGTTGGGATTGCTTGCAGTGGTAACTGGAGGATTGAGCACCCCTAGCCCACGGGACACAACAACCTACATTACAAAGTTACTGTTGAGCAGTATGCTAGTTATGATTGCTTGCCGTGGTAACTGGGGGATTGAGCACCCCTGGCCCACGGGACACAACAGCTTACCTGGCTAAGTTCTTGTCGCATTCGTATTGCATCCTTGCATCTACTCCTTGTATTGCTGTCGTGACTGTGTGAGGAGTGAGAGAGAGGTGTGGTGAGGGAGTGAGCTCTGAAGAACTGTGCGTAGGACACGAGGGGAGGAGCGAAATGTGATTGTTTAGGTGGTTGTACCAAAACAATTACAAACCTAGGTAGCTAGTAGGTGGAAAGCTATCATATTTGGTAGCTGAGTAGCCTCAGTGTAGTTTGAGCATTAGAGTCAGTGGTAACATACGTGGTTGAAGAGAGAGAGAGAGAGAGAGAGAGAGAGAGAGAGAGAGATAGTAAAGGGTGGTGTGGACAAGCAAAATACTATTCTGTGTAGTGTGTGTGTGTGAGTCTGCTCGTGGCCTCGGTTGTGTTCTCTCTGTGTGGGTGTGTGTGTGGTTGCTTGCCTGTGTCTGTGTCATCAGAACAGCGTAAGCATAGCGTGACACTATCTCTATTTGGCAAGTAGAGAGCGTAGCTGTGTGCTGTGTGTAAGTGTGTGTGTGTGTGTGTGTGTGTGTGTTTGTGGAGCGTGTGTCTGTTCGAGACCGACGGTGGTTAGAAATGATTACGAGTAAGACAGACAATAAGATATTCGATTACATAAGCATGGATCCTATTGCATAGGCAGGTAGTTCAAAGCTGTAATGCTAAGGCCCCTAAGGAAGTGCTGCAGGGTGCTGACGCCCACAAACAATATGTACATCGCGAAAATGTATTAGGGATACAGCTTAAGGGTAGAGAGGTGCCACCCTTTATACTAGCTTGGGAAGAGATAGCAGAGTGGAATGATTGGACTGACTTGGACGAAGAAGTAGTAAAGAAATACTTCGAAGACAAAGCCAAGGGTTCTACTTGCATGTGGCCTATGCCCAACCCCAAACCGGATGCTTCAAACCTTGAGGAGGCGTTAGGGGTAGAGGAAGACAAGGAAACCCCATCCAAGCGTTACAAACCGGTATTTAGCAGTCCGAAAGATGAACCAACCACTGAGACTGAAGTGGGAAAGGAGGAGGAGGAGGAAGATGAAGACCGGCACACATCTGACCTCTACTCTAGTGGGTATGCTAGCACTGACAAACCTAGGCTGTCAACTGGCAAGGGCTCAGACTTAGAGGGCGACAGCAAGAGTGTAGCCTCCCGAGGACAGACGGGCCCCTCTAAGGTCAAAGCACCACTAGGGGGTGCTGATCGTGCTGTCGCACTGAAACGACAGGTGATGGCCTATGACGCTAGTGTACTTGCTGAGATGAGCAAGCACAAGGAGAGGGTGTTCAATATCATCTATGACATGCTCGGGGGTGAAGCGAAGAGCCTAGTGCGTGACTTAGCTGATCCGGAGAAGCTGACCTTTGGCCAAAACCCTAAGGCACTGTGGGACAGGCTGCTAGCCTGGTACAAGAAAGCCGACCCCTCTGATCTTCAGGACAAGGTTTAGTAAGCAACAGTACGTTGGTCAGTGTGTAGACTTGAACGCTAGGAGAGACTGGTTGGCTGATTATGGCCAAGCCCAAACCGATGACCGAATGCAGCAAATAGTGAAGGATGCTTTAGTGGGCCCAAAGCAATCTGACTCTAGGGTAAAGAAAGCTTGGCCAGTGGGTTGAAATGGCTGAACTGAACCGAAGGCAGTTCAAGTGGGACTTTGCCTCCTGGTGGAGGCTCATGCAAGATCGTGCCCTGGAGCTAGACAAGAAGTTTGATCGGGCCAAAGTGACTAGTTCCGCAGAGAAAGGTTTGGCAGCTCGTAAGGCAGGAAAAGGGAAACCCAAGGACGAGTGCTGGCTCTTCAGCAAGGAATGCAAATGCACTCGTGGGGCATCCTGCCGTTACCTCCATGTTGGAGGGAAGGTGAGAGGCGTGTGTTTCCTGTGGGACAAACAGGGGGAGTGTAGATGGGCCGACAAATGTAGGTTTGAGCACGATCCCACTAAAGCCAAGAAGACCCCTCTCAAACGGCAGACACCCACAAGGGGAAGAAAAGCAAGAAGAGCGAGAAGAGCAAGGGGCCAAAGTGCTTTAACTGCTTCGAAAAGGTGCACATCGCCGGGAAGTGCAGCAAGAAGTGCCAGTTGTGCGGGGGCAAGCACAAGTTGAGCAAGTGCCCGGACAAAAGCCGAAAGGAGAAGGGTGTGGCAGCGAAGAGCTCTAACGGGGGTAGTGATAGCGACGACTCCGAGGATGAGGAGCCGGGCGTAGCCTTAGTCCAGATGGTAAAGTTCCTAACCTGCAAGTCGAAAGAAAAAGCCCTCATGGCTAAACCCGGGGGTGCCAACCTTCCCGAGTTGATCATACCACCGGAGGACGAGAACAAACTTGAGATCTTGCTTGAGGATGATGCCGACATAGATAAGATGAATGAGGGGCGATGCCATGGCGTAGTGGAAGGAAAGCGCCTGAGGATTAAGGCAGCCACTCTCATCGATAGCAAATATTGCGTTGAGCATCAGTACCAGCGAGCCAAGCAAGAGAGAGAGAGAGAGAGAGAGAGAGAGAGAGAGAGAGAGAGAGAATCCCTTGCGCCGGTGGGCAGACATAGCACGAAGGGATCATCTGGCCCTAATGTGCGAGATGGGAGAACGGGAGTTGGAAGCCCAAATCAAAAGTGGGAGTCATCCCCTAATGGTTGAGGCCATAGTGAGACACGAAGCAGCGAAGCGGGGTATCCAGGGGAACCGGTCCCTCTTGCCCATCATCCACTATGCAAAGCCCCGTGAACCCGGACAGTTCACCGAATGGATCATTAGCAGTCAACCGGTAACATGGGAGGCGTCGGGTGTACCCTCATGGCGGAAGGTGTACCGCCAACATGAACCTCAGGCCGGTGCCCAAGCGAAGCATATGTACTTCCGAGGTGGGGTATCCCCATCTCGTGGGGGAGTTGTGCCCCCGTCCGTAAGCATCGGTGCCGGTACGCGCCCAAGAGCTGAAGGGTACTCCACTGAGGACTCCGTCCGGTAGCACCCAACCCCCGTGGAGAGAGTAAGGGTAGACCTAGAGTGGTGAGCGGGCCGTCAGCGGTACCTGCTCCGAAGGTTGAGATTGGTTCAATTGCAAAGGCCGAGCCGGCTGAAGCTGGTAGTGGTATCATGAGCCAAAACCTGAAATCTTTACTCAAAGCAAAAAGGGAAAAGGTACATGGGGTGAAGGTGAGGCCCGGCCCGGAGGACTACCAACCCGATGGTTTGGCGGACGTGGAAGATGAGCCTCCGGAGATGCAGTCCGATGCCGATCCTTCCTCGGAATCCGACGGGGAAGGGGAGCGTGAAGGTGAAGAGTCCCCGGCTAGAGACAGGGACGTGGTTAGAGCTTCGGTAAGGGTGCCGTCCCCCATAGATCCTGACCCTAGTGTTGATGCCGAACCCGATGTTGGGGATGCTACCGCCGGGACCGATAGTAATCCGGTGACTACGCCCTCCACCAGCCCAAGCAATAGGCGTAGGTCAGTGGGCGCTCGTGCGTTTGGCTTCCTTGAGACTGTCCGAGCCTCCGTGAGTGGGATGCCCTGGTTTGCGTCCCATGCTAAGACGGTACCCCCTGCAGACCGAAAGGTGACTTCCCTGTTACCCCCTACTACTAGCACCGGTCTGTCTACGCCCCTCAACCTTAGCTGAGCCTGATAGTCCTGGTACCGGAGAGCGAGAGAGTCGACTCCGAGCCGTGGCAGAGCAGCAAGACGAGATGCGCCGGTTGCATCGTCCGGCGTTGAGCGGTGAGGAAGAGAAAGATGAAGCTGACTTCCGGAACCGGTGAGGAGAGTGGACTAGGCTGTTGTACGACTGGGCGCAGGGGAGTGAGTATCCCATGAACAAGCCTAGGTGGCCGAGACACTGGGCCGTAGAAGGAGCAGCAGCAAATAGTGCCGCAGGGTTTCAACCTTGTACTAGGCCGTTCAGAGTCCGAGAAAGGGTGGTGGACGGTGAGAGCGTACTAGAGAAGGAATACGCAAGTTTGCCGGAAACCGAGGGAGAAGCTGACCCGGTTGACGACCTAGTGCGTTTCATGACCGAACGCGGATGGATGGCTAAGGGTATCCTGCTAGCGGAACAGGCCCTACTAGGACGGAGTGCGGACAAAGACCACATGTTCGATTCGGGAGCTACGTTGCACTTTGTGCCGACCGGAGCTGAACAACGCCTGTTCAACATTCAGCGAGGAATCAAACGGGTAGACACGGTGATCGGGGAGACCACCGTTACTAAGAAGGGCTCGTTAGACATGATGACAGTGAACGGAAAGGGGGAAAAGAACATGTTACATCTAGGTAGTGTGTGGGTTAGCACCAACATAGATAAAACCTTAGTCTCCTGTCCTCAGTTAGCTAAGGAAGGTTACAGCGTGGTTCTCAACAAGAAGGGAGAGGGGTACATCACCAAGGCCCGGATACCAAACATTTCCCCAGACCTTAAGGCAGGAGTTCTGTACCTCGACGCTGTGGATAAGGTGTGGCGTGTTGTGACGTCCACCAACCAAGAGCTGGCGGCAGATAAGATTGAGGCTAGAGCTTGCTTTGGAAAGGAGATCGCTAAGGGCACGGAGTTGACTAGTGAACAACTTCACCAGAAGTTCGGAGGGCCCGGAAGCGGCATGCAGCGCCTCATCAGTGAAGCGTACGGAATCAAGATAGTGGGTGACAAATACCCATGAGCAAGCGGTAAAAGAGTGTAAGGAGTGCCCGGCCGCCAAACGGGGGAAAGTGAACCACCCGGCAAGCAACCAGTTGACACATGTAGGGAAGTCGAAGCTGTGGCGTTCGACAAGTCCGTGTGCCTACGCAAAACCCTCTATGGTGGGTTTTGGTACGGCATGGTGAGAATTGAGGCTAACACCAGGTATGCGTTTGGCATCCTTCTAAAGGATGGCACCGCGGCACCACAAGTGCGCTTCATGCGGGAATGCATAAACTTCCTTGAGACGCAAAGCGGCAAGAAGGTGAAGGAAGTCAGGGTAGACGGTGAGCATATCTCAGCTGACTTTAAGGAGCTAGTCCGGGACAAGGGAGTGAGCAAGAGGGTCAATACCCTCAACGAGCACAACAAGAACGCCTATGCCGAAGTGTCACAACGTGACTTTTGGCGCAAAGCGCTGCATAACCTGGTTAGGGCTCAGCTCTTGGGATACGCGTGGAAACACGCTATCTTCTTACACAACCTTTCCCCGAAACGATCCGGTGGTGATGTCCGGATGTTTGAGCTGATGCACCGTGAAAGGAAGGTAAATTGGATAGCTTACCTTCACCCTTTTGGGTGCCTATGCCACATGGTCATCGAGGGCAGGTTAGGGCATGACGAGAGCCGGACGCACATTGCCGCCTGGTTAGGTCTGAGTTTGGAGTACTCCGCACACTTGATCATGTGTGAAGGTAAGAGCTTTGACGACAACCAGCCCGCCTGGCCGTTGTTACAACCCCTCTGGGAGAAGAAGGACCTGAGCTTAGAACCGTTCAAAGGAGACCCCTTGGTGGAAGACGCCGACCTTGAGCAGCTGTTTGTCCCAAAGCCCCGGGTGGGGGTGACCGAGCCCGGTGAGTGTAAGAAGGCCCCGGATCCGGGGAAGCTGGATTGCTCCGATTCCAACGGCGAAGTGGAGGAAGCGACCTCTGAACAGGAAGCAGTGAAAGCAGAGGAAGAAGCCCCAGATCCAGATCCGGAAACAATAGGGGAGCTGAAAGGAAGGTGGGTTGAGACCCCAGCCACTCAGTGGGGCTGGGCTTGGGCCAAGAAGACCTATGGGGTGGGTTTCCGGGACAAGGTCCGACGAGGCCAGGTGCAAGACGTGAGCGAACCCATATGAGTTAAAAAGCAGAAGAACGGACCGGCCCACTGGGTAAAGTTTGAGGATGACGACTCCCCAGACCGTATGTTGGACTCGGAGATCGTCAAGTACCTTGCCGACGGTCCGGAGACCGCCCATGCCGCCACGTTCACTAGACAGGTGAGTGAGAAGCAAGCCGACGAGCTAGGGTACTGGGACGACGCCAAAGCCGAGGAGATGGCTACGCTCTGGGAGAAAGGTTGCTTCCGGAGAGTCCGAGCCGACTTAGTAGACAAGAAAGACATTTGTGAAGGCCGGTTCGTTGATGCCACCAAAGAGGCAGGGGGAGAGATCCTGAAGTTCAAAAGCCGAGGACGGCCAAGGGGTTTTCCATGATAAGAAAGACATTTGTGAAGGCCGGTTCGTTGATGCCACCAAAGAGGCCGGGGGAGAGATCCTGAAGTTCAAAAGCCGAGGACGGCCAAGGGGTTTTCCATGATACAGGGATGGCATTTTGGGAAACGTGACTTCCCAACCCCGTGTGCCCTTACCATCTTGATGTTTTTCGCCCTAGTGGTGTTCTTTGGTTTAGTCTTGTCAAAGTGGGACGTTGGCACCGCATACACAGAGGCGTCTGCAGCTGAGCAGGGTTATCGCCCCAGTTACATCGTACCACGTGGCAACTTTTTGTTTAGAGGAGCCGGTATGTGTGGGAAATGCTTAAAGCACTCTATGGTAGACCGGATGCGGGCCGCAAATGGTGGCGGTACAAGCTAGTCCCGTTTTTAGAAGGTTTAGGCTTTAAGGCTCATGTTGCTTTTCCTTGCTTCTTTTGGCGTTGGCTACCCGGTAAGGACAAACCGGACTTTGTGTTCGTGCACGTCGATGACATGATGGGAGCGTTCAGTGGTAAGGATGTCGAAGCGGAGTTATTAGCTGCCGGTAAGAAGATCTTTAGGGTCTTTAAGCAAGAGGCTCCGACCGGGGTGGTAAGCTTGAACATCGAAGATAAGGAAGACTGTCGGTTAGGCCGTACGATCAAGATCTCTCAGGAGGACTTTATCCGGGAGGCAGTTGAGAAGCTACAGTGCACCGGTCTAGCTACTGCCGATTCGCAGTGGTTGATGCCGGGGGTACGAGCCGGTAAGCAATCAGTTTTAGAGCAGTTCTCGCCGCAGCACATCGTAAGTATCCTCTTGTGGACACGCATTACTCTGCACGAGGTCTTGGGCCCAATAGGGGAGATAGCAACCCATGCCTCAAAGCCTGAGTTGTTCAATTACCAGCAGGCTGAACAGATCGTGGTATACCTCAGTGGCACACAATCTAAAGGCATTCGTTTTACCAAGGCGGATGGCACCCGCTTGATGTCGTGTGCCGACTCAAGTTGGAAGGGTACTCCTGAAGATCGCCGCGCGCTTCCATTTCTTTCTGGGAGGCTCCGTGCTTCCCTTTTGCATGAAACGAAATGTGTCGGTGGCCCCACTAAAGGGCACAGCACTGGGAGCGCGAGTGGTGGCGTCCGCGCCGGGGAATGGAGAGAACCAAGAGGCGGCTGGCGAGTGTCTGGTGCCGGCGGCACCGGAAGCCTCATCCTGCGAGCCGAAGTGTACGCCATGATGGAGGCGTACCACAGGCAGGATAAAATCATTAATTTTGTACAGGGCATTACAGACGGGCAGGTCGCCGACGCGCTGGGGCCGTACGGGTGGGTGCAGCCCCCCATCCTGTATGGCGGCAACCAGGGAGCGCTAGATCTTGCTGACGTTGGGAGAAAACACTCGCGACTTAGGCAAACGATGACAGGAACTCGGGGCGTCCCCCTCCTACCGGCCAACTGCTTCCCACGTAAAAAGAATTTAACAATACTGAACAATTCCCGCCAGTCTAACTGAGGACATCACACAAAAGATGTACCTCAGAAAATGACCCGCGAAACGGCCTGATATGGGCAATAATGGTAATGGTAAAAAGCTAGTGCCACCAGTACCAGAAAAATACTTTAAATGACTGTATTAATAACTAATAATACTACTAACCGTAATGAATAAGGCAAACGTACCAAATAGCAATACGGACGTAGTTGAGGAGGAAAGTCTAAATGATTGTCCAATGCTCCCCCTTAATTAGACTCCCTTACGAGTCAGTGTCCGCAATGCAACGCGCAACTAATACCTAGATTACGCAAATAAGTCAAGCGCAAAGTGAGGTATCCTACGTCTCCTGTGGAGTTCGGCAATATAGCTACACTGTTAACAACTAAGCGCAAGCAGCACAACTGTGCACAATATATAACTAACAAATGCAAGCAGAGGCGCTAGCCTACGTCTCCACGGCTTGTGGAGTTCGGCAATCTAGTCGCCTAATTACTAAAATCTATCCCCTTGCAATCGGGTACTAATCCAAAGTTCTACTCTATCCAGAGTTCTACCCTATCCAGAGTCCTATCCAGAGTCCACGGGTTGAAAGTCCCAACGTTGAAGGAAGTCCCACGGCGCGCGCGCGCGCGCCACCCCGCCGCAGACGAAGCTAGTCGCTCGCCACGGGCCGCACCAGTTGGAGGTAGGGCTCCCCACGCGACGGCTTGTGTTGACGTCGGCCACATTGTCCGCTGACGCCACCTTCTCGTTGACGACTAGACCCGCGTCCACCTTCTGGTTGACGATGGCGCAGCGCAGATCCACGTGCACGAGCTTCCTAGAAAACACATTTGTATCTGCGAGGTCCAGGGCGCCTTGGTTGTCGCCTTACAAGATGGGGGGCTGCCCCCACCCGTACGGCCCCAGCGCGTCTGCGACCCGTCCCCCAGCGATGCCATGCACAAAGTTAGATATTTTATCCTGGCCGTGGTATGCCTCCACCATCGCGTAGACTTCCGCCTCGCAGGAGGACGCCTCCGGCGCGGCCGGCACCAGACGCTTGCCATCCGCCACCTTCTCCAGCTTGCCGCACCAGGTCGCGGTCGCCACCAGCTCGTCCTGTGTCGCGCTCGCCTTTGCCTCCACTCGCGCTCTCAGGGTCGCATCACTGGGCAGGGCCACGGACACGTTCCGCTTAAGGCAGTTTTGTAGCACCGAGCCACCAAGAAAGAAATGAAACCCCGCTAGGCGGGCACGGCGATCTTCGGCTGTACCCTT
Organism: Paulinella micropora; assembly: GCA_019918135.1. Taxonomy (NCBI): domain Eukaryota; phylum Cercozoa; class Imbricatea; order Euglyphida; family Paulinellidae; genus Paulinella; species Paulinella micropora. The sequence goes on from WBZZ01000644.1 coordinate 42,938, forward strand.
CCAACTTGAGTCCGCCCAGGACATCAAGCGGGTGCCGTTTGCCTTGGTGAAGCGAATGCCTTTAGATCGGGTACCATTAAGGTACCGTACGACCTGTTCGGCTTGCTGATAATTGAACAACTCAGGCTTGGAGACATGGGTGGCCACTTCCCCTAATGGGCCCAAAACCTCGTGCCGAGTGATGCGTGTCCATAAGAGGACACCTACGATGTGCTGCGGCGAGAACTGCTCTAACACTGATTGCTTCCCGGCTCGTACCCCCGGTATCAACTACGGCGAATCGGCTGTAGCTAAACCGGTGCACTGGAGCTCTCAACTGCCTCTTTGATGAAATCTTCTTGGGAGATCTTGATCGTAAGGCCTAGTCGACAGTCTTCCTTGTCTTCTATGTTCAGGCCTACCACCCCGGTCGGAGCCTCTTGCTTAAAGACCCTAAAGGCCTTCTTACCGGCGGCTAAGAACTCTGCTTCCATCTCCTTGCTACTGAACGCTTCCATTATGTCGTCGACGTGTACGAAAGCAAAGTCAGGCTTATCTTTACCGGGTACCCAACGCCAAAAGAAACAAGGAAAAGCGACATGAGCCGAAAAGCAGAGTTCTTAGCCGCCGGTAAGAAGGCCTTTAGGGTCTTTAATCAAGAGGCTCCGACCGGGGTGGTAGGCCTGAACATAGAAGACAAGGAAGACTGTCGACTAGGCCTTACGATCAAGATCTCCCAAGAAGATTTCATCAAAGAGGCAGTTGAGAGCTCCAGTGCACCGGTTTAGCTACAGCCGATTCGCCGTAGTTGATACCGGGGGTACGAGCCGGGAAGCAATCAGTGTTAGAGCAGTTCTCGCCGCAGCACATCGTAGGTGTCCTCTTATGGACACGCATCACTCGGCACGAGGTTTTGGGCCCATTAGGGGAAGTGGCCACCCATGTCTCCAAGCCTGAGTTGTTCAATTATCAGCAAGCCGAACAGGTCGTACGGTACCTTAATGGTACCCGATCTAAAGGCATTCGCTTCACCAAGGCAAACGGCACCCGCTTGATGTCCTGGGCGGACTCAAGTTGGAAGGGTACAGCCGAAGATCGCCGTGCCCGCCTAGCGGGGTTTCATTTCTTTCTTGGTGGCTCGGTGCTACAAAACTGCCTTAAGCGGAACGTGTCCGTGGCCCTGCCCAGTGATGCGACCCTGAGAGCGCGAGTGGAGGCAAAGGCGAGCGCGACACAGGACGAGCTGGTGGCGACCGCGACCTGGTGCGGCAAGCTGGAGAAGGTGGCGGATGGCAAGCGTCTGGTGCCGGCCGCGCCGGAGGCGTCCTCCTGCGAGGCGGAAGTCTACGCGATGGTGGAGGCATACCACGGCCAGGATAAAATATCTAACTTTGTGCATGGCATCGCTGGGGGACGGGTCGCAGACGCGCTGGGGCCGTACGGGTGGGGGCAGCCCCCCATCTTGTAAGGCGACAACCAAGGCGCCCTGGACCTCGCAGATACAAATGTGTTTTCTAGGAAGCTCGTGCACGTGGATCTGCGCTGCGCCATCGTCAACCAGAAGGTGGACGCGGGTCTAGTCGTCAACGAGAAGGTGGCGTCAGCGGACAATGTGGCCGACGTCAACACAAGCCGTCGCGTGGGGAGCCCTACCTCCAACTGGTGCGGCCCGTGGCGAGCGACTAGCTTCGTCTGCGGCGGGGTGGCGCGCGCGCGCGCGCCGTGGGACTTCCTTCAACGTTGGGACTTTCAACCCGTGGACTCTGGATAGGACTCTGGATAGGGTAGAACTCTGGATAGAGTAGAACTTTGGATTAGTACCCGATTGCAAGGGGATAGATTTTAGTAATTAGGCGACTAGATTGCCGAACTCCACAAGCCGTGGAGACGTAGGCTAGCGCCTCTGCTTGCATTTGTTAGTTATATATTGTGCACAGTTGTGCTGCTTGCGCTTAGTTGTTAACAGTGTAGCTATATTGCCGAACTCCACAGGAGACGTAGGATACCTCACTTTGCGCTTGACTTATTTGCGTAATCTAGGTATTAGTTGCGCGTTGCATTGCGGACACTGACTCGTAAGGGAGTCTAATTAAGGGGGAGCATTGGACAATTATTTAGACTTTCCTCCTCAACTACGTCCGTATTGCTATTTGGTACGTTTGCCTTATTCATTACGGTTAGTAGTATTATTAGTTATTAATACAGTCATTTAAAGTATTTTTCTGGTACTGGTGGCACTAGCTTTTTACCATTACCATTATTGCCCATATCAGGCCGTTTCGCGGGTCATTTTCTGAGGTACATCTTTTGTGTGATGTCCTCAGTTAGACTGGCGGGAATTGTTCAGTATTGTTAAATTCTTTTTACGTGGGAAGCAGTTGGCCGGTAGGAGGGGGACGCCCCGAGTTCCTGTCATCGTTTGCCTAAGTCGCGAGTGTTTTCTCCCAACGTCAGCAAGATCTAGCGCTCCCTGGTTGCCGCCATACAGGATGGGGGGCTGCACCCACCCGTACGGCCCCAGCGCGTCGGCGACCTGCCCGTCTGTAATGCCCTGTACAAAATTAATGATTTTATCCTGCCTGTGGTACGCCTCCATCATGGCGTACACTTCGGCTCGCAGGATGAGGCTTCCGGTGCCGCCGGCACCAGACACTCGCCAGCCGCCTCTTGGTTCTCTCCATTCCCCGGCGCGGACGCCACCACTCGCGCTCCCAGTGCTGTGCCCTTTAGTGGGGCCACCGACACATTTCGTTTCATGCAAAAGGGAAGCACGGAGCCTCCCAGAAAGAAATGGAAGCGCGCGGCGATCTTCAGGAGTACCCTTCCAACTTGAGTCGGCACACGACATCAAGCGGGTGCCATCCGCCTTGGTAAAACGAATGCCTTTAGATTGTGTGCCACTGAGGTATACCACGATCTGTTCAGCCTGCTGGTAATTGAACAACTCAGGCTTTGAGGCATGGGTTGCTATCTCCCCTATTGGGCCCAAGACCTCGTGCAGAGTAATGCGTGTCCACAAGAGGATACTTACGATGTGCTGCGGCGAGAACTGCTCTAAAACTGATTGCTTACCGGCTCGTACCCCCGGCATCAACCACTGCGAATCGGCAGTAGCTAGACCGGTGCACTGTAGCTTCTCAACTGCCTCCCGGATAAAGTCCTCCTGAGAGATCTTGATCGTACGGCCTAACCGACAGTCTTCCTTATCTTCGATGTTCAAGCTTACCACCCCGGTCGGAGCCTCTTGCTTAAAGACCCTAAAGATCTTCTTACCGGCAGCTAATAACTCCGCTTCGACATCCTTACCACTGAACGCTCCCATCATGTCATCGACGTGCACGAACACAAAGTCCGGTTTGTCCTTACCGGGTAGCCAACGCCAAAAGAAGCAAGGAAAAGCAACATGAGCCTTAAAGCCTAAACCTTCTAAAAACGGGACTAGCTTGTACCGCCACCATTTGCGGCCCGCATCCGGTCTACCATAGAGTGCTTTAAGCATTTCCCACACATACCGGCTCCTCTAAACAAAAAGTTGCCACGTGGTACGATGTAACTGGGGCGATAACCCTGCTCAGCTGCAGACGCCTCTGTGTATGCGGTGCCAACGTCCCACTTTGACAAGACTAAACCAAAGAACACCACTAGGGCGAAAAACATCAAGATGGTAAGGGCACACGGGGTTGGGAAGTCACGTTTCCCAAAATGCCATTCCTGTATCATGGAAAACCCCTTGGCCGTCCTCGGCTTTTGAACTTCAGGATCTCTCCCCCGGCCTCTTTGGTGGCATCAACGAACCGGCCTTCACAAATGTCTTTCTTGTCTACTAAGTCGGCTCGGACTCTCCGGAAGCAACCTTTCTCCCAGAGCGTAGCCATCTCCTCGGCTTTGGCGTCGTCCCAGTACCCTAGCTCGTCGGCTTGCTTCTCACTCACCTGTCTAGTGAACGTGGCGGCATGGGCGGTCTCCGGACCGTCGGCAAGGTACTTGACGATCTCCGAGTCCAACATACGGTCTGGGGAGTCGTCATCCTCAAACTTTACCCAGTGGGCCGGTCCGTTCTTCTGCTTTTTAACTCATATGGGTTCGCTCACGTCTTGCACCTGGCCTCGTCGGACCTTGTCCCGGAAACCCACCCCATAGGTCTTCTTGGCCCAAGCCCAGCCCCACTGAGTGGCTGGGGTCTCAACCCACCTTCCTTTCAGCTCCCCTATTGTTTCCGGATCTGGATCTGGGGCTTCTTCCTCTGCTTTCACTGCTTCCTGTTCAGAGGTCGCTTCCTCCACTTCGCCGTTGGAATCGGAGCAATCCAGCTTCCCCGGATCCGGGGCCTTCTTACACTCACCGGGCTCGGTCACCCCCACCCGGGGCTTTGGGACAAACAGCTGCTCAAGGTCGGCGTCTTCCACCAAGGGGTCTCCTTTGAACGGTTCTAAGCTCAGGTCCTTCTTCTCCTAGAGGGGTTGTAACAACGGCCAGGCGGGCTGGTTGTCGTCAAAGCTCTTACCTTCACACAGGATCAAGTGTGCGGAGTACTCCAAACTCAGACCTAACCAGGCGGCAATGTGCGTCCGGCTCTCGTCATGCCCTAACCTGCCCTCGATGACCATGTGGCATAGGCACCCAAAAGGGTGAAGGTAAGCTATCCAATTTACCTTCCTTTCACGGTGCATCAGCTCAAACATCCGGACATCACCACCGGATCGTTTCGGGGAAAGGTTGTGTAAGAAGATAGCGTGTTTCCACGCGTATCCCAAGAGCTGAGCCCTAACCAGGTTATGCAGCGCTTTGCGCCAAAAGTCACGTTGTGACACTTCGGCATAGGCGTTCTTGTTGTGCTCGTTGAGGGTATTGACCCTCTTGCTCACTCCCTTGTCCCGGACTAGCTCCTTAAAGTCAGCTGAGATATGCTCACCGTCTACCCTGACTTCCTTCACCTTCTTGCCGCTTTGCGTCTCAAGGAAGTTTATGCATTCCCGCATGAAGCGCACTTGTGGTGCCGCGGTGCCATCCTTTAGAAGGATGCCAAACGCATACCTGGTGTTAGCCTCAATTCTCACCATGCCGTACCAAAACCCACCATAGAGGGTTTTGCGTAGGCACACGGACTTGTCGAACGCCACAGCTTCGACTTCCCTACATGTGTCAACTGGTTGCTTGCCGGGTGGTTCACTTTCCCCCGTTTGGCGGCCGGGCACTCCTTACACTCTTTTACCGCTTGCTCATGGGTATTTGTCACCCACTATCTTGATTCCGTACGCTTCACTGATGAGGCGCTGCATGCCGCTTCCGGGCCCTCCGAACTTCTGGTGAAGTTGTTCACTAGTCAACTCCGTGCCCTTAGCGATCTCCTTTCCAAAGCAAGCTCTAGCCTCAATCTTATCTGCCGCCAGCTCTTGGTTGGTGGACGTCACAACACGCCACACCTTATCCACAGCGTCGAGGTACAGAACTCCTGCCTTAAGGTCTGGGGAAATGTTTGGTATCCGGGCCTTGGTGATGTACCCCTCTCCCTTCTTGTTGAGAACCACGCTGTAACCTTCCTTAGCTAACTGAGGACAGGAGACTAAGGTTTTATCTATGTTGGTGCTAACCCACACACTACCTAGATGTAACATGTTCTTTTCCCCCTTTCCGTTCACTGTCATCATGTCTAACGAGCCCTTCTTAGTAACGGTGGTCTCCCCGATCACCGTGTCTACCCGTTTGATTCCTCGCTGAATGTTGAACAGGCGTTGTTCAGCTCCGGTCGGCACAAAGTGCAACGTAGCTCCCGAATCGAACATGTGGTCTTTGTCCGCACTCCGTCCTAGTAGGGCCTGTTCCGCTAGCAGGATACCCTTAGCCATCCATCCGCGTTCGGTCATGAAACGCACTAGGTCGTCAACCGGGTCAGCTTCTCCCTCGGTTTCCGGCAAACTTGCGTATTCCTTCTCTAGTACGCTCTCACCGTCCACCACCCTTTCTCGGACTCTGAACGGCCTAGTACAAGGTTGAAACCCTGCGGCACTATTTGCTGCTGCTCCTTCTACGGCCCAGTGTCTCGGCCACCTAGGCTTGTTCATGGGATACTCACTCCCCTGCGCCCAGTCGTACAACAGCCTAGTCCACTCTCCTCACCGGTTCCGGAAGTCAGCTTCATCTTTCTCTTCCTCACCGCTCAACGCCGGACGATGCAACCGGCGCATCTCGTCTTGCTGCTCTGCCACGGCTCGGAGTCGACTCTCTCGCTCTCCGGTACCAGGACTATCAGGCTCAGCTAAGGTTGAGGGGCGTAGACAGACCGGTGCTAGTAGTAGGGGGTAACAGGGAAGTCACCTTTCGGTCTGCAGGGGGTACCGTCTTAGCATGGGACGCAAACCAGGGCATCCCACTCACGGAGGCTCGGACAGTCTCAAGGAAGCCAAACGCACGAGCGCCCACTGACCTACGCCTATTGCTTGGGCTGGTGGAGGGCGTAGTCACCGGATTACTATCGGTCCCGGCGGTAGCATCCCCAACATCGGGTTCGGCATCAACACTAGGGTCAGGATCTATGGGGGACGGCACCCTTACCGAAGCTCTAACCACGTCCCTGTCTCTAGCCGGGGACTCTTCACCTTCACGCTCCCCTTCCCCGTCGGATTCCGAGGAAGGATCGGCATCGGACTGCATCTCCGGAGGCTCATCTTCCACGTCCGCCAAACCATCGGGTTGGTAGTCCTCCGGGCCGGGCCTCACCTTCACCCCATGTACCTTTTCCCTTTTTGCTTTGAGTAAAGATTTCAGGTTTTGGCTCATGATACCACTACCAGCTTCAGCCGGCTCGGCCTTTGCAATTGAACCAATCTCAACCTTCGGAGCAGGTACCGCTGACGGCCCGCTCACCACTCTAGGTCTACCCTTACTCTCTCCACGGGGGTTGGGTGCTACCGGACGGAGTCCTCAGTGGAGTACCCTTCAGCTCTTGGGCGCGTACCGGCACCGATGCTTACGGACGGGGGCACAACTCCCCCACGAGATGGGGATACCCCACCTCGGAAGTACATATGCTTCGCTTGGGCACCGGCCTGAGGTTCATGTTGGCGGTACACCTTCCGCCATGAGGGTACCGGACGCCTCCCATGTTACCGGTTCACGGCTAATGATCCACTCGGTAAACTGTCCGGGTTCACGGGGCTTTGCATAGTGGATGACGGGCAAGAGGGACCGGTTCCACGGGATACCCCGCTTCGCGGCTTCGTGTCTCACTATGGCCTCAACCATCAGGGGATGACTCCCACTTTTCATCTGGGCTTCTAACCCTCGCTCTCCCATCTCGCACATTAGAGGTAGATGATCCCTTCGATCTATGTCGGCCGCCCATCGACGCAAGGCATTTTCTCTCTCTTGCTTGGCTCGCTGGTACTGATGCTCAACGCAATAGTTGCTATCTATAGCTGCCTTAATCCTCAGGCTGTTGAAGGGAGACTCAAGGTCCTTCAACCGGGCTACGCACAGGCGCGTTCCTTCCGCTACTCCATGGCACCCCCCTTTCATCTTATCTATGCCGGCGTCGTCCTCAAGCAATATCTCAAGACTGTTCTCGTCTTCCGGGGGTATGATCGGTTCGGGAAGGTTTGCACCCCCGGGTTTAGCCATGAGGGCTTTGTCTTTCGACTTGCCGGTAAGGAACTTTACCATCTGGGCTAAGGCTACGCCCGGCTCCTCATCCTCGGAGTCGTCGCTATCACTACCCCCGTTAGAGCTCGTTGCTGCCTCCCCCTTCTCCTTTCGGCCTTTGTCCGGGCACTTGCTCAACTTGTGCTTGCCCCCGCACAACCGGCACTTCTTGCTGCACTTCCCGGCGATGTGCCCCTTTTCGAAGCAGTTAAAGCACTTTGGCCCCTTGCTCTTCTCGCTCTTCTTGCTTTTCTCCCCCTTGTGGGTGTCTGCCGTTTGAGAGGGGTCTTCTTGGCTTTAGCGGGATCATGCTCAAACCTACATTTGTCGGCCCATCTGCACTCCCCCTGTTTGTCCCACAGGAAACACACGCCTCTCACCTTCCCTCCAACATGGAAGTAGCGGCATGAGGCCCCACGAGTGCATTTGCCTTCTTTGCTGAAGAGCCAGCATTCGTGGTTTTTCTTTTCCGGCCTTGCGAGCTGCCAAACCTTTCTCCGTGGAGCCAGTCACTTTGGCCCGATCAAACTTCTTGTCTAGCTCAAGGGCACGATCTTGCACGAACTTCCACCAGGAGGCGAAGTCCCACTTGAACTGCTTACGATTCAGTTCAGCCATTTCAACCCAGACCTGCCAAGCTTTCTTTACCCTAGAGTCAGATTGCTTTGGGCCCACTAACGCGTCCTTCACTATTTGTTGCAGCCGGTCGCGATCGTCGGTTGGGGCTTGACCATAGTCGGCCAACCAGTCTCTCCTAGCGTTCAAGTCCACACACTGACCAACGTACTGTTGCTTACTAGTAAAGAGGAAGTCATTCAGTTCCTTCACCTTATCCTGAACGTCCGAGGGGTCAGCTTTCTTGTATCTGGCTAGCAGCCTGTCCCACAGTGCTTTTGGGTTTTGACCAAAGGTCAGCTTTTCCGGATCAGCTAAGTCACGTACTAGACTCTTCGCCTCACAACCGAGCATGTCATAGATGCTGAACGCCCTTTCTTTTTGCTTGCTCATCTCAGCAAGTACACTAGCGCCATAGGCCATCACCTGTCGTGTCAGTGCAACAGCACGATCAGCACCCCCTAGTGGGGTTTTGACCTTAGAGGGGCCCGTCTGTCCTCGGGAGGCCACACTTTTGCTGTCGCGCTCTAAGTCTGAGCCCTTGCAAGTTGACAGCCTAGGTTTGTCAGTGCTAGCATACCCACTAGAGTAGAGGTCAGAGGTGTGCCGGTCTTCATCTTCCTCCTCCTCCTCCTTTCCCACTTCAGTCTCAGTGGTTGGTTCATCTTTCGGACTGCTAAATACCGGTTTGTAACGCTTGGCTGGGGTTTCCTTGTCTCCCTCTACCCCTAACGCCTCCTCAAGGTTTGAAGCATCCGGTTTGGGGTTTGGCATAGGCCACAGGCGAGTAGGACCCTTGGCTTTGTCCTCAAAGTATTCCTTTACTACTTCTTCGTCCAAGTCAGCCCAATCGTTCCACTCTGCTATCTCTTCCCAAGCTAGTATAAAGGGGGGCACCTCCCTACCCTTAAGCTGTATTCCGAGTATGTTTTCGCGATGTACACATTGCTTGTTGGCGTCAGCACCCTGTAGCACTTCTTTAAGTGCCTTTGCATTACAGCTTTGAACTACCGGCCTATGCAATAGGATCCATGCATCTTTGCCGGTGAACGTGATCTTATTATCTGTCGAACGTCTTACTAGTAGTCATTTCTAACTACCGTCAGTCACGAACAGACACACGCTCCCCTCACCGACACGTACACACAGTACACAGCTATGCTCTCTACTTGCTAAATAGAGATAGGGTCACGCTGTGCTTACGCTGTTCTGATGGCACAGACACAGGCAAGCAACCATACACACTCCCACACAGAGAGAACACAACAGAGGCTACGAGCAGACTCACCCACACACTACACAGAATAGTGTCTTGCTTGTCCACACCACCCTTTACTCTCTCTCTCTCTCTCTCTCTCTCTCTCTCTCTCTCTCTCTCTCTCTCTCTCTCTCTCTCTTCAACTACGTGTGCTACCACTGACTCTATTGCTCAGACTACACAGAGGCTACCTCAGCTACCACTTATGATAACCTTCCACCTACTAACAGCCCTATCTGCAAATTCAGTTTTTCAACCTACCTAGGTTTGTAGTTGTTTTTGCACAACCACCTAAACAGATACTTTTCGCTCCTCCCCTAGTGTCCAATGCACGGTTCTACGGAGCTCACAACCTCACCACACCTCTCTCTCACTCCTCACTAAGTCACGGCAATGACACAAGAAATAGATGTGATGATGCGATACGAGTTCAACAATAGCTGTGCAATGTAAGATGTTGTGTCCGTGGCTCCTGGTGCTCAATCCAGGAAGGCACCACCTCCAACACAACTGGCCCACGGTCTTACTTGCCTTGCACACTGTTGTGTCCGTGGATCCTGGTGCTCAATCCAGGAAGGCACCACGTCCAACACAACTTGCAACTGTATTGTTCACTTGCCTTGTACACTGCTGTGTCCGTGGCTCCTGGTGCTTAATCCAGGAAGGCACCACGTCCAACATAACTTGCCAAGTCAACAAATGAACACACCTTTAGAAGCCCCACCCCCTCACTACGACCTGTACGATTCGGTGTAACCCTCTGTCTCTCTGTCCTGTCACACTTGCCACCCACCTTGCACTTTCACTGCACACAAGCAGAGCAGGGCGTGTGTAGTGTCTACAGTGATCAGCTGTAGCCACACGATCGAAAATTCGCACTTTCCTGTAACGGGGTCACTTAAGGTGGACCCCACATCCCTTGACCGAAGGTTCTACTCTGCGATCAGTTGCACAGAACACGCTGCAAGGCTCGATAACCCAATGGAAGAAAACCCTCGCGACTCTCCAAACGGCAACCGGCACTCGGGGCGTCCCCCACCTACCGGTCAACGATTTCCCACGCAGAAGAATTTAACAATAATGAAACAATTCCAGCAAGTCTAACTGAGGACGTCACACAAAAGATGTACCTCTAGAAAAATGACCCACGAAACGGCCTGATATGGGTAATAATGGTAATGGTAAAAAGCTGGTGCCACCAGTACCAGAAAAGGTACTCTAAATGACTGTATTAATAACTAATAATACTACTAACCGTAACGATTATTGCCAACGTACAAAATAGCAATACGGACATAGCTGAGGAGGAAGGGTCTAATTAATTGTCCTATGGTTGAACTTTTAAGTCTACAAGTTCTGCACGTTGGAACAAAGCATCTGTGATTTTCCTCCTGTTTTTATATATTCTCTGTTGGTGATTAAACATTGAGACAAAACTTAGTAGTTACGAAATAGTACAGGAGATTTAATAGGAGTACTGCTGTACTTATTAATATAATTTTCAGTCACCGTCCGCAATCACTGCTTATTTTATATCAATGATATTAATAACTGATTACATATATATTTAAAGTGACAGTAGTTTAGTGGGAAAACTTTCAAAAGAAATGAGGTTTCAAAACTTTCATTTTCATTTTAAATCACGTTATGTCGTCTTTCATGTTGACTTATGATATAGTAGTCTCAGCCACGTTTTTCAAAAACTAAAGTTTCCTTTTCATAGTGATCTTCGTCTTCTCACTTATCCCTAATATCAATACAGTGTAATAACACACACATATCAGTTATAAATTGGTTATGGAGTCGCAAACCCCAACCGTCCATATATCGACTACACTCATATATAGGAGAAATGAAGATCATAACGTTAATACATTATTATAGTGAACATTCACTTGAAATACAATGTATGTAACACATGTACCATTGGAGGGCGGAGGGCGGATAGAGATATTGTTACAATAGTACGATATTTAATAACAGATAAACTGTCTAACGATGTGAAGACTGAGGAATACCTAAAATAGGGACTCCGTAGCCTTCACACCAAAGATAACCGACAGACCGGAACTGTAAATATTGCCATTATATACCGGGTGGGCCGGCATAATCCCTTCTCCCCCCCCGAGCGCGCCAATCTTTATGCGCTCGAGAAGTCAACATACACCGCCGACCGACCTCGGAATAGAATGTGAATACGAACCTGAGTGACGGTCGTCGCCGCACTTGTATTAATAGATCCGATAGTATGCCAAGTTGGGCCTTCCATCAACACTTACTTCCGCTCTCAGACCGTGTCCCGATATTTTCCGTACCCTCGTGCCTGAAGTGTGGAGTGATATCAAATTAATACCAAATTCCCCGCCCGGTCCCTAGTCATTCATCGTCCCCCCGACCTAGTGTCGGTCTATATTATCCCGGCCTATATTATGTTGAGGGTGCCTTGGCACCCGTAGTAATGTCCCATCCGCTTCCTCTTTGCGCTTCCTCCCCGAAGCTCGACGCCCCTCGATTCCGCCACTTGAAGCAGATTCGAAGCTCACCACTGGAACTTAACCCGCAAACTTGCCACTCGGATCCACTGGAATTTCCCGAAGACATGCAGCTCTGATCCGCCCCTGATGATTCTCTCTGGCTTTTAATAGCCCGCTGATGCCCCCCTGCTCGTTGTAGCCCCGGTCGCTCAGCCCAGAGGTAACGTAGGCAAGGAAAGGCTCCCCCGGGCCTTTGCTACCCCCACCAAGGCCCCTCCAGCTCTGAAACGCCGTGCTTGAAACGAACCTGAGAGCCGATAACACAGATGATATATATATCCCCTATCCTTCCTCTCAATCATCCCTTCTCCCCCCAAAGGGCCCGAGTCCCCATTCGATTCCGCGTACAGTCCCCGTCATGAATTTCGTGAGTGTATTTGTGCACCGCTTGTCTTACAATATATAGTGTCTCCTGTTTTTGTTTCCCCCTTGATCATGAGTTGGTCCGCTTTGCCGCTAACCATCTTTGACATCTTCATTCTCTTTCATCTTGTCTTTCTGATCTTTCATGTCGCTGGTCCTCGCCCCCTCCCCTCTCCCTGTACTATCCCCACCCCACTCTCATCTATTCTATCCATCCTATTGACTATCCCTATTGACTATCCTGTCTACCCCTTTTCTCTCTCCCCCCTCCCCCCCCTTCTCCCTCTCTGTCTAAACCGGTATGGCCTGTTCGCATCTGTCTTATCCGCAGCCCATATACCCCTTAATCCCCAAAGTCTCATGTGAAATAGATTCCGCATTCATCACTCGTCATAGAGTGGAAAATGAGAAAGTCTCGGGCCGCTCCGCTTCCGCTTACCCCTTCCTCGCGCCTATAAGGCAGTAAACATATTCATTCTGTTAGTCCTCACCATATCCGCATATTCCGTTATTATATTATTTCAAGTATATCCTCTAACCCTGTAAACCTCATTATATGCCTCTTGTACCCGTAAGCCTGTATGGCCGATGTAATATATCAAGAAGCCGCTACATTCCGCAAGGTCTTATTGTCATAAGATAGTCGTAAACCGCTATTGTCCTCATTATAGCAATATATGAATAAAACGCTATAGTCCGCTGTATAGTGATATAGTAATAATATGCCGCGATATTTTGTAAAATACATACCTTGTGTGACCGATGTTTGTGTCATGTGCCCCACCGCTGTACCTATGAAGGTAAAATATATAATCCTCTCTCTCTCTCTCTCTCTCTCTCTCTCTCTCTCTCTCTCTCTCTCTCTCTCTCTCTCTCTCTCAATCACCTTTTGATACGATTTGAACCAGGAGCAGACATGTCTGCCTGTCCTGGCTCTAGCTTGACACGCTGATATGAATCTCCTGTAAAAGCATTAATCCGCTCCCATGCGCGCTCAATCTCTGCGCTCGAGTCGGTTTCCTCTCCCGAATCGTCGGACCCTCAACCGTAATGTACTCCGGGGCTTCCAGTGAACTGTGTGGTGATCATACTTGTACGATGTTTTATACGAGCTCACTACCATTTTGCAAAGGAGGCTACGCCTGTCTACCTCATTATCGTGCTGCTTCTGCCACCACTTGCAGATGCAATCACGATGGAAGGAGTTATTGTAACAGCCTAAATATGCCTGGCGCTGACCCGGGGCAGCAACATCTTGAAACTCTATGTCCGCTATGGGGGCATGACAAATACGACAATCAACATCAGGGACTGACTCTGACCCAGTCGTCCTTTGTAAACCCTCCTGAGCATCTCTTTTGATTCTAACAGCAGACGAGACAGAGGGTGCGGGCAACGACGCAGGCAACAACGGCGGTAGCACAGACGACAATGGCCCAGTCAACAGAGCGCGGTGGCACAGACGAGGCAGGCGGTGACGGGGCAGAGCGCAGTGCGGCGGATGCAGAAGCAGCAGCTCGCACCTCAGGTGGACCCCACACATCATCCAGCATACGCTCCACTCCCGTATTGTGGGCAAGCCTGAGCTTGGGCTGCCCGGCAGTACTACCTCGGCGGCTCGATGAGCCGTCCGAAGTAGACTCACCATTACAGGTGAGCTCACGAAATACATCACTCCAGTTAGCCCGGGGCTCAGTGATCGGATTTATCCGATCCATAGCACGAGCGGAATCAGAAGAGGTTCATGTCTCGACCCCTATTAGCTTTGCTTTCCGTGCGATCCTCCATCAATTTTGCCACTAAATCCCTACCAGCTGACTGGGGAATAAGAATTTTTTCCTCTGCTATCGTACACCAAGTGGTACTCTCCGGTAAACCTAAAGTCTCTAGAAACTCTCTGCCCAAAGCACAATAATGCTCATCTACCGCGGGCCCCACCCTGTCACGGTCTCGAGCGATGAACTCATGTTGCATCTATGATGAAAAAACTTGCAAGGTAAAGACAGAAAAAATAAAGAAAAGTAAGAATGTTCCCCGGATAACAAGGGTGGAAACCATCCACACACATCAGGAAGCAATACTAATGAATAATAAAAAAAAACTAAGCAGTCTGAGCAAAAAAGAAAGAAACTTCGAACACAAAAAATAAGTGTGCAGCATGAAAAAAAAAAAAAAAAACAAGGCAAAAACAGAAAAAATAAAGAAAAAGAAGCATGATCCCCTGATAACAAGGGGGGAAACCATCCACACACATCAGCAAGCAATACTAATGAATAAATATATATTAAAAAAACGAAGCAGTCTGAGCAAAAAAGAAAGAAACTTCAAACCCAAAAAATAAGTGTAGCATGAAAAAAATAAAAAGGTAAAGACAGAAAAATAAAGAAAAGAAAGAGTGCTCCCCTGATAACAAGGGGGGAAACCATCCACACACATCAGCAAGCAATAATAATGAAAAAAAAAAAAAAAAAAAGAAATCAGTCTGAACAAAAAAGAAAGAAAGTTCGAACACAAAAAAATAAGTGGGCAGCATGAAAAAAATATAATTGCAAGGTTGAGAAAGAAAAAATAAAGAAAAGTAAGACTGCTCCCAGATAACAAGGAGGGAAACCATCCACATACATCAGTAAGCAATACTAAGGAATAATAAAAAAAACGAAGCAGTCTGAGCAAAAAAGAAAAGAAAATTCAAACACAAAAAAATAAGTGGGGAGCAAAAAAAAAAAAAAAAAAAAAAAACAGGGTAAAAACAGACAAAATAAAAAAAAGTAAGAGTGGTCCCCGGATATGGTGTTTGATGCAGAAACCATATTGAAAAATATTGCTCAAACTGGGTTAAAAAATATTGAGCAAAATCTTCTCTTGTGCAAGCGAATGCTTATGAATGCGATGAAATATCAGATGAGCTTCGATTGAATGGTCAGTATGAAGTAAGCTTGTCGCTGGTTGCTCTCAAGAAGCAACTAAGGACGAAAATCAAGGATGATCATGATTAACAAGGGGGGAAACCATCCACACACATCAGCAAGCAATACTAATGAATAAATAAAAAAAAACGAAGCAGTCTGAGCAAACAAGAAAAAAACTTTGAACACAACAAAAAAAGTGCGCAGCCTGAAAAAAATAACAAGGTAAAAACAGAAAAAATAAAGAAAAGTAAGCATGGTCCCCAGATAACAAGGGGGAAACCATCCACACACATCAGCAAGCAATAATAATGAATAAATAAAAAAAGGAAGCAGTCTGAGCAAAAAAGAAAGAAACTTCAAACACAAAAAAATTAAGTGTGCAGCATGAAAAAAAAATGAAAAAAAAAAGATAAAGATAGAAAAAATAAAGAAAAGTAAGAATGATACCCTGATAACAACGGGGGAAACTATCCACACCCATCAGCAAGCAATACTAATGAATAAATAAAAAAAAAGGAAGCAGTCTGAGCAAAAAGAAACTAAAAAAAAAAAAAAAAACTGTGCAGCATGAAGAAAAAAATGCAAGGTAAAGACAGAAAAAATGAAGAAAAGTAAAAGTGCTCCCCTGATAACAAGGGGGGAAACCATCCATACACATCAGCAAACAATATTAATGAATAAATAAAAAAGGAAGCAGTCTATGCAAAAAAGAAAGAAAGTTCGAAAAAAAAAAAAAACCAAACAAAACACAGTGGGCAGCATGAAAAAAAAAAAAAACCATTGTAAGGTAAAGACAGAAAAAATAAAGAAAAGTAAGCATGCTCCCCTGATGACAAGGGGAGAAACCATCCACACACATCAGCAAGCAATACTAATGAATGAATAAAAAAAAAAAGGAAGCAGTCTGAGCAAAAAAGAAAGAACGTTCGAACACAAAAAAAATAAGTGGCCAGCATGAAAAAAAAAAAAAAAAAGTAAAGAAAGAATAAACAAAGAAAAGTAAGAGTGGTACCCGGATAACATGGGGAAATCATCACACGCATCAGCAAGCAATACTAATGAATAATAAAAAAGGAAGCAGTCTGAGCAAAAAAGAAAGAAAGTTCGAGCACAAAAAACCAGTGAGCAGCATGAAAAAAAAATACAAGGTTAAGAAAGAAAAAATAAAGAAAAGTAAGCATGATTCCCGGATAACAAGGGGGGAAACCATCCACATCAGCAAGCAATACTAATTAAAAAAAAAAAAGGAAGCACTCTGAGCAAAAAAGAAAGAAAGTTCGAACACAAAAAATAAGTAGGCAGCATGAAAAAAAATTAACAAGGTAAAGACAGAAAAAATTAAGAATAGTAAGAGTGGTATCAGGATAACAAGGGGGAAAACCGTCCACATACATCAGCAAGCAATACTAATGAATAAATAAAAAAAAGCAGTCTGAATAAAAAAGAAAGAAACTTCGAACCCAAAAAAATAAGTGTGCAGCATGAAAAAAAATACAAGGTAAAGACAGAAAAAATAAAAAAAAGTAAGAGTGGTCCCCGGATAACAAGAGGGAAAACCATCCATACACATCAGCAAGCATTACTAATAAATAAATAAAACAGGGAAGCAGTCTGAGTAAAAAAGAAAGAAAGTTAAAAAAAAAAAACAAAAAGTGGGCAGCATGAAAAAAAAAAAAAAAAACAAGGTAAAGACAGAAAAAATAAAGAAAAGTAAGAGTGATCACCTGATAACAAGGGGGGAAACTATCCACACACATCAGCAAGCAATACTAATGAATAAATTAAACAAAAACAATGAGCAGTCTGAGCAAAAAAAAAAAAAAAAAAAAAAAAAAAAAAAAAAAAAAAAAAAAAAAAAAAAAAAAAAAAAAAAAAAACTTCGAACATAAAAAAACAGTGGGCAGCATGAAACAAGGTAAAAACAGAAAAAATAAAGAAAAGTAGACAGACAAAAAAAAAGAAAAGTAGGAAGTTACTTACCTCTCGAGCCTTTTCCTCGTCCTCCGTCATTTTGCGAAACAGGACCTGCAGCAAACAACATGGGCAGGCAAAGGCAACAAAATGCAAACGAAAAACCTCTTAACACGCCCGACAAGCCAGGGCGCAGTCTCTCCTTTCTTTTTCGTACTTGCACCAGGTGGTGATAATTTTCCACACGGTGGAGTTTGGACAGTTGATTTTTTTACCTGTTACGCTTTCCACAACAAACCCACCTGCGGATGCTCCTCGCACGATCGAGTGCAGGGAGTCTTGGAGACATGATTCGTAAAATTCTCTCTTTTTTTTTTCACGATCTCCCTTTACCGAACTGTCCACATGTTATATTGCAGGCTTGTTTCCATTGTGACGCCTCGTCAACACAAAAAGACAAACAAAGACAACAAACAACAGCAACAGCAACACCAACGACAACGACAACAAGAACATGAGAATGAGACACAGCACGCAGAAGCACAAGGACAAGGCAGCAGAAACAGAGGCAGAATAGAGCAAGGACACGAGGGGCAGTCACGGCAAGTGAACATATCGTCGTAGGAGGGGTCGTACGGCACCGAGTCCAAAGCCATGAAACACACTCACAACCAAAACAAGTGATTAGTAGGTTTTGAAAAACAAAAAAAAAAGAAGGTACATATGTTTTCTTGTTTTCGCTTCCAATATCTTCTTGAGTTGTGGCTTCTGCCACACTCAATTAGACTTGGGAGTGTCCTGGCGACAGAGTCGGACATGTTGAGAGTAATCTCAAGATCCCGCCTTTCGCCCAGCGATCGCAACCTTTCGGACAAAAAAGGAACACTGCCCACTAATTTTTTCAGGAAAAAGTGTGGCCAGACAGCTTTCTGCTGCGTGAACGGGTTTTTTGGCAGGACAGCAGCGTGCTTCCTTTTTTCGGGTTTGGGTTGTTTCAGAATGTTCAAACTCAGAACTCGGCGAAGGTGCTGTGCACGAAGTCCCTGCCAGTATGGCTGCGGACTCCCCGTCTTTGGACTTGGAGATAAGGCGACTTGCGCCTAGGCTGTCTACTACCGAGCTAGACAGTACAAGGTCCAAAATCGTTCTTGCGAGAAACGTGCAGGAGGTTGGAGTTCGCCCTGCGGCAAGAACCATGGTACCAAAAGCGTACGCTGCAACCGTTTTTTTGATTACTCTGTGTCTTTGTGATCGTGCCCGGTGGGGCAGGGGGTAGGTAGGTCGAAAGCTGCATACTGAGATCGGAATGCGCGGATGTCACATTCCATCCAGATCTCTGTGTATGTGTGTGTCTCGTGGCACATTTTGAATTTGTTTTTGTTTTTGTTTTTGCTCGAGGTGCACACGGTGGAAGACGCGACAGCACCTTGGGGTGGCCGGATCAAATATTTAGCTTTGGAGTGGGCATGTTTTCATATGTGGCGCGAATGTATTTGTTCGTATGTTCATGTGTTTTCCTCTTTGTTTGCTCATGGTTTGGTTGCACAGAGCCAGCGTTGACAGATGAGTAAATTGTAGATTTTCTACGACAGCAAGGCTGGACATGGGTACTTGTCTCGTTTTTTTTTTTTTTTTTTTTTTTTTTTTTTTTTTTTTTTCTTCTTGTTCTTCTTCTTCTTCGGTTCTCTCTCTCTTTCTCTATCTCTTTCTTTTCTCTGACAGTTACAATGTTTTTTGCAACCGAAAGAGCAGGTGTTTGGTTACTGATCCCCGGGTCACGGGTGATGATTCTTAGTCTGATTTTTTTCCCGACTCGAGACCCGGGGTTTCAATTGACTGTATGCAGAGTCTTGTGCATTGTGTAGTTAGTGCCAGGGTGCAAGGTGCGGGTGCAAAGAGATTAGCAAGAATACGAAAGGAAATTTTCAAATGGGTACTAAAAAAGGCTTCTATTACCAGCCCGAACAAGTATACAGTACACAATTTGCTGTATGCAATTGATTTCATCAGCTGGGTGCGCCAACAAGATCCCGCTAGGCTTAAATACTTGGATGAATCGCATTTTGAAAACTGGGATAAGTATGGATACTTGTTCTTTGCTAGTAATGATTGCGGGTAAAATTTTATTGTTGCACAGACTGCAGTCGGTCCAGGCAAAGCCGGGGTCCGCCTGAAAAAAGAATCGTACAAACCAGGCACATGTTGGAAGCAGCGAGAACCGCCTTCAGCGTCACTTATGTAACTAGTCTGACACATCCGAGAGGGGTCTCTTTTATCTATAAGGGATGATTCCAACAACGCTCTTGATTATTTTGAGTCACTGGTTGATGCGTGTCATAATGGAATTGTAGCAGAAGGCGATTACCTGGTCGTGGATAATGCAAAAATTCACAGTGAAGCACAAACGGTTGAATCACAGGATATGTTGTTCACGGTGACGGGGGTAAGGTGCGTGCGCATGCCCGCATATTAGCAGGAATTTATGCCAGCAGAGTTGGTGTTTCAAAATGTTAAGGCATACATGCGAGCACATCGCGGTTTTAGTTCTTTCCGGGAGGAAATTTTGAAGAGGTTTGCAATCGCTACTAAATTGAAGGTCGTAGCAAGTCAGTATAGGAACTGTATCCCCGTTTAAAGCAGTTTTATATAATAAAATTTTAAGTTTTACTTAAATAACAAAAAATATTAATACAATACAATATTGTATTGTACAAGTGCAGGAGGCCTCGGTCAGTGGCTGCCTTACAGGATGAAAATTTTCCTTGATTTAAAAGTATAGAAAAAGTGATTGCTATTAAAAATGATAAATTTCTACTCATGAAAAACGTTCAATGTAGGAAAAAAGTTAAAGATATAAAAAAAGTTAAAGTTATAAATATTAAAAAAGTTCAAGCTATAAAAAAGTTCAAGATATAGAAAAAGTTATAGTTGGGAAAAAAAATGAAAGATTTTTTATTTTTATAGAAAGAAATTTTTTAAATAACATTAAACTTAAAAAAAAATTAACTTGTTTACAAGAGTTCTTGTCTACACTTGAATGTCATTAGTTGTACATCTACATTCTCCTCCCTCTGTGTGTCCCTCCTCCTCACTCTCTGGTTCTGTTTCTTCATCTTTCTCTTCTTTTTGCTTCCTTCTTATCTCTTGGGTCTTAAGTATCTTTGTGGCCGCTTTCAACATTGTTCACCCGGTCAGACTGTCTCTTAGCAGTGTCTGAAGTGGCAACACGCTAGCGTCACTTATCCCTTTTGCCACAGCACTTCTTTTTCTTTCTCAGTGGCATCACAACTTAGGAAGGAGGACATGTCCTGGAATTGAAAAAAGCGTGGCGAGCTTTGAAAAAAAAAAAAAAAAAAAAAAAAAAAAAAAAAAAAAAAAAGAAAAAACGTGGTGTGATCACGGGAAATGGCTTGTCGTTTCCTATTATGTACATACGGACCGGCGTGAACATGTCTGTAAAAAACTTGGAAAAGAGGCTGCGATCTAGTTCCGAACCACAGGCTTTTAAAAAAAAAGGAAAGCTGTAGATAGAAAGATCACAACTTGAACTGCTCCTCACACTAGTTTCCAGTAATTTTCACTAACATGTAGCATAGTGATTTATTTTTTTAAAAAAACCTTACTGAAACAGAATGTCTTCTCTTAAAATATGTAGTGTGTAATCAATTTATACCATAAAATTGGTATTTTTTGTGTGCGGACCAGTTCAATATATTTATTAGTAAATAAAAAAACATTACATAAAAATCTATTTTAGTTTAAACGCAGATTTGCGCCCCGATTTCACTGCGTTTATTTACATGCTAACTACATGTTGCTGCATTACTAATTACTATCAGCTTTCAGCAGTATTTAAGAGGCATTTCAGGAGCATCATCATCGCAAGGCATGATCATCATTGCAACGAGGTATAATCACTAAGTTACTGCTGAATGCGCTCAAGTGGAAAATCATCCAAATTTGATCTCACTTGCCTTAGTCAATACTGTATTGATGTGTTCAAAGCCAGTGTTGGACGACTTTTCCACTTCAGCATTGTCCGCAAAAGTGGAAGCATTATGAATATCACACTAATGCCTGTGTGTTATCAACATGATACATGAAAGATAAAGGAAGGTTTCACTATTTTACAACTAACTTACCAAATGATATGAATACATAGGCATAGTACTCTACTTCTATGGATAACACTGAACTAGCAAAATAGGCCAACTTGGATATCATCCTATATATATATATTATATGTACATATATATATATATTATTACTAATGATATTCGAGTGGCAAGGAAGCCCAACTTTGAAACCATGTTTTTCAATCAATACCTATGATACGAAAGTACAGAGCACACAGTTGGAAAACTCTGGTAGAAAGAGGGAGAGAGAGAGAGAGAGAGAGAGGAAGATAGATAGATAGATAGAGAGCGAGAGAGAGAGAGAGAGAGAGAGAGAAGAGAGAGGAAGATAGATAGAGAGAGAGGAAGATAGAGAGAGAGAGAGAGCGAGATCGCGCGCGCGCGCGCGAGAGAGAGAGAGAGATATCGCGTGAGCTTTCAAATGATGGCTTCAGCATTGTCGTGCCACTTCGTGAGATGGAGAAGGATGAGATCAAAGTTTGATAGTTTGTTGCATGTCCTTAGTAATAGTTGAAAGTTGGACGATTCTGCTAGTTGAATGTCGTCGTCAATATTACTGTGGACATTCAAGTGGCAAACTATATATTCAACTTTGATCTCATCGTTCTCCATCAATCTAAGTGATACGACAAATCTGAAGCCAGCATTGGAAAGCTTAGGACAAGAGCTTTTCAACGGTGTGCGCTGCATTTCCGTATCTCAAATATTGATTGAGAAAGA
>WBZZ01000644.1:127500-132500 GCA_019918135.1 Paulinella micropora
ACCAAGAATGATAAGGATACCCAAAAGGGCTGTGAAACACAGACACACATACATAAAGAAAATGGTATGTATGTATGCATGCATGTATGTATGTATGTATGTATGAGACAACCAAGAATGATAAGGATACCCAAAAGGGCTGTGAAACACACACACACACACAAAGAAAATGGCATGTATGTACGTATGTACGTATGTATGCATGTATGTATGTATGTATGTATGTATTGTATGTATGTATTGTATGTATGTATGTATTGTATGTATGTATTGTATGTATTGTATGTATGTATGTATTGCATGTATATATCCATGTAAGGGAGGGAGAGAGCATTACAACTGGACCCACCTAGCAGTATGATCATAGGCATGTGAATGTGTGCATGTATGTATGCAAGATTGTCTGCATATTTTTAGGAATGTGTATGTACATACGAAGACACATATTTTCATCTCTCTCTCTCTCCTCTCCTCCCTACCTCCCTCTCTCCCTCCCTTTCCCTCTGTCCCTCCCTCTGTACCATTTAAGCCGAGGACTTGGTGGCGCCCAAGGCCTTGTCCTTCGGTTTCCGCAGCCTCTACCAACGCTGCCCCCAGTGTTAGCAAGAGGACTAGTGACGTCATTGCTCCTTTCGTCAACAGCCTTACCAACACAAGAGCAAAGTCTGAGGGTGCGAACGTGTGATCCTGAAAATTGTCAATTATCTAGTTAAACAGAAGTCAAGCCCCTTTGCTTCTTTCCTTACTTCTTTACTTCCTTTCCTTACACATTCTCTGTCATTTCTTTTCTTTATTTGCCTTCCTTTCCTTTCCCTTACGACCCTGTTGCCTAAGAGTACTAAGGCTAATGCCCACGACGGCCGACTCAAGAAGCGACTGCTTGTTTTTATTGACATGTTGGTCGGTCTCAAGCTGAGGGGCCATAGAGGGGAAAGAACCACATGAATGGATGGTGTTCACTGAATTACAAATATAGAAAGTACATGTACAATGAGTCTATAATATTTACATTTATATTAAACTTTACACTTATATCTTTATTTTGCTTTCTTCACCTTTTTTTTTTACAGTAAGCAAGGTTTATTGAGGGAGAAAAAAAAAAAAAAAAAAAAAAAAAAAAAAAAAAAAAAAAAAAAAAAAAAAAAAAAAAAAAAAAAAAAAAAAAAAAACTTGCTTACTGTAAAAAAAACAACCTTGCATAATAATAATAATAATAATAATAATAATAAAATAATAATAATAATAATACAGCCCGATTGCCTCAAGGCGTTAAACTGTGACGCCAACTCATAACCCTTTGGTGGTAGATGCTGGGGAGGAGGGTCGTTGCGCGCGTAAAAGATCTTAAACTCCGCATATGCTGGTTGATAGCCCAGGACCCAGCAGACACCAGATTGTTATGGGTGGGGTTTCGAGGCAGCTCTAGCAACCGCGCTTGGTGTATGCACTTGCACATTCGGTGACGTCTTGCAAGAGGTTGCTGGGACTGCGGAATAACCTCGGCTTAGTGCAGTCTTGCCCTCAGGAGCTCCATCGGTGGCCCCGATCATCAGGCGAGAGACTGACACGAGGGGGTGGAGGACCTCGAACAAGGGTATTGGAGGCTTATGTCCGTTGAGGATATGCCATTAGCTGCATCAGTACGCCTCAGATATAGTAAATAATAATAATAATAATAATAATAATAATAATAATAATAATAATAATAATAATAATAATAATAATAATAATAGTAATAATAATAATAATAATAACAAGGTTTTATTATTATTATTATTATTATCATTATTATTATTATTATTATTATTATTAATAGGGAGTACATAGGCCATCGGTCCCTTTCCATGGGCTGATTGGTATAAAGCTCCTAGAGTAATGTTCTATGCCGTCACTTCCTTTATTCCACCGATTGGTGTGGAGACTTTCCTTATGGAATGGAGGACTGGATGCACATGGCCTTTTGGCTCAGCAATTGGCAGACGATACATACATATCATTATTATTATTATTATTATTATTATTATTATTATTATTATTCCTTCTTTTCCCCTTTTGTTTTCTTTTTTTATTTTTCTTGCTGCTGCCTGTCAGGTCTAGTTCATGTGTGGCACAACTGTATGCTTATGGTCGTGGCTTGTGGATTTTCTTCTGGTCTATGAGGGGGTGGGGTGCGGAGCGGTTTGGCTCGACTTGCTTGAGGCTGCATGTCTATGAGGTTGCCAGGCTTGGGCTGGTCCTAATGAATACTGCAGCACTCGGCATAATCGCGTCGCGAGTACGCCACGTCGAGCCTTACTACGCTCTGCACACCACCCTCCTGGCTACGACAGCCTCCGGGTGCGAGTGAATTGCGTTAGGTGCTGCAGTTTCCTTAAGGGCTGTCTCACTGAATACTGTCAATTGATCTCACTTGCGCCTTGTGTTAGTTATGTCTTACCTCTGCTGGCGCTTTCCGCTCTTGCCTTCTAGTTCAGTATCGTCTCCCTTGCCCCTGTCTGGCCTTGTGTTTGTTTGTTTTTGCTTGCTTTTAGTGCTTGTCGCTGCCTCTGTTGTTGTCTTTTTGTATTGTTTTTGTTTCTTTTGTTTCGTTTGTTTTTTGTTTCTTTTGTTTTTTGTTTCTATTCTTTTGTGTTTTGTTTTTTTATCATTCTTTACTGTTTTTTTGTCTTCGTTCTCTATTCTTTTCCTTGTTTTTCTTTTTCTCTTTGCCCCTTTCTTTCTTTCTTTCTATCTTTTTCTCTTTCTTTTCTCGTCCATTTTACTCTTTCCAGGAGCTTTCTGTTGAACCTTATTAGTTCCAGATTTCCTTATGAGCTTGTACTGTCGTTCCTTGGAACCAGAAGTTCATTTGAATCAAGCTCTTCTGTATTTTTCCCCTCTCTTTCTCATTAAACCTTGCTTACTGTAAAAAAAAATAAAAAAAAAATAAAAAAATCTTCTTCTGTTCTCTTCTTTTATCTTTTTTTTCTTTTTTTTAATTTTTTTACCGTATCTACTTTATAATGTGTGATTGTGAGTGTGTGCGTGTGCATATGTGATGTCCGTCTGTCTGTCTGTGTGCATGTCTGTCTTTCTTTCTGTATTGAGTTCGTTTACCTCTCCGTCTTCCGCTGCATGTCTGGATGTGATTTGTCTCTGTGTCTCTCTGTCTGCTGCATATCAGGATGTTTTTTCTCTCGGTCTACATGTTTACTAGTGCCAGTGTTTATTCCCCTGTGTGTTTTCATGTTTGAAAGGAGGATGAAGGAATCCCGCTCGAATTATTAACTTGCGCTAATTTGCGCTACCAGAACGAGAAGAAGCAAAAAGAACTTGTGGACAATAGCAACGCAAAGCACAAGAAAGGGTACAAAACGGACAGACACGCTCGAAACTACTTCTCAACAGCACTCAACAAATAAATGAGAGATAAGCACTAACGTGGGCTTGGGGTACCTTCTGCTTGAGATGCCTTGGGGTTATAAAATTTTCGATGGCTCGAAACTCTTCGGCTCAAAAGTGAGCTGTTGCAAAATTTCTCTAGGATACGAGGAGTCCGGGCCGGACGACATATCCGTGTTTTTTTTTTTTTTTTTTTTTTTTTTTTTTTTTTTTTTTTTTTTTTTTTTTAATTTTTTTTTTTTACGAGCTGTATGCGCAACCCAAAAGCTTTCTACTGCTTCTCCATTCAAATTTCCATTTCCATTCGATTCTTTTGTTTCCCTCTATCGTTCGTCCTCTTTTTTTTCTCCTTCTCTCCTATTTCTTTTTCTTTTTCTGCCTCTGATCTGTCTATTAGCCCAACGGCTATCACACAGCTATGGTTTTCTAAGAAACATTTTACGTGTTTGGAGATATTTGAGACTGAGAAAATGCAGAAACACGAACTATCCATACTGAAAACGGCTTCTTCAATATCTGTTTGTATGTATATTTAAATCTATGCATGTATGTATGTATGTATGTATGTATGTACGTATGTATGTATGTAACATAAGTATGTATGTATGTATGTATGTATGTATGTATGTATGTATGTATGTATGTATGTATGTATGTATGTACATATGTATGTATGTATGTATGTATGTATGTAATGTATGTTATGTATGTATGTAAATATGTAGGTAGGTATGTATGTATGTATGTATGTATGTATGTATGTATGTATGGATATGTGTATGTATGCATGCATGCATGCATGCACATGCACGTATGTATCCATACATACATACATATGTACATACATACATATGTACATACATACATACATACATACACACTTACACACATACATACATACATACAGACATACATACATACATACATACATACATACATCATACATACATAGATATCATACAGACGTAAATACATGCATACAGACATACATACATACATACATACATACATACATACGTACATACATACATACATACATATACATACATACATACATGCATGCATGCATGCATACATACATACATACATACATACATACTACATACATACATACACACATACATACATACGTACATACATACATACATACATCCATACATACATACAGACATACCGCAACTTCTGCTACTTCGGCATTCAACATCAAAACCATCACTTCTTCCCTCATCACTCCCCCTTTCCGTCTATGCCGAAGTTACCAACTCCGTCAGGCACATTCATTCATTCATTCATTCGTTCATTCGTTCATTCGTTCGGTCGTTCATTCATTCATTCCTTCACTCATTTACTCATTCATTCATTCAGTCATTCATTCCTTTGCTCCACCTCCGTTGAACCCTTGCCAACGCGATCCCTCTTTTCCCTCTAGTTGGGGTGGAATGGATGCCTATGTCTATCTCTATCTATCTATCTATCTATCTATCTATCTATCTATCTATCTATCTATCTATCTATCTATCTATCTATCTACCTACCTACCTACTAGTTGGGGTGGTATGGATGCCTATGTCACTTTCTCCGGCTACCCTTTTCTTCCATATCTCTTTTCCTACACCTAC
>WBZZ01000645.1:2500-7500 GCA_019918135.1 Paulinella micropora
TGAATGTCTGAGAATGTTTCAAGGCTCTAAGAGATGTGCCAGAGGGGCTAAGAGCCTGATTCTTTGTTTTTTCGCAAGCTCGTCACGAGCTTTTTTTCTAGGGATATAGTTGACATTATGAAATTCTAATGCAAGGACAAAGTAGTGCCAAAACGAATGGCTGAGATTGCTCCAAGGCCGTAAAATTGTGCATGTGAGAACGAGAGGAAAAGCGACCTTGGGGGGGGGCGAAGCGCACCGCAAACCATCCTCAGGTGTTGGCGCAGCCCCTAGTTATTATTATTATTATTATTATTATTATTCGAGTCTTTGGAGCGGAGCCGCGTCACCGAACGGTCCCGTGCTACCAATGGAGGCACATGTCCGACAGGATCAAAGGCCAATTGACTGATAAGTCTATTATTATTATTATTATTATTATTATTATTATTATTATTATTATTATTATTATTATTATTATTATTATTATTATTTGGACACCGTGATAGCCCAGTGGTCAAGTTCTACCATCTGGACCCTGTCGCCAGTTCGATTCCCGTCGGTGCCACCAGTATTTTCATTGAACATACCGGTCCGTCTGGAAGTGTTGGAACTGCCCTTGCGGGGGTGTCATTAGAGCCTATCGTCAATTCTTCGTACTCCCCTCACGGGTGAGACGATGAGGCGCATGTGCAGATTTGCATCAGCCATTGACAGAGAAGCACTATTATTATTATTATTATTATTATTATTGGCCCTGTCGCCAGTTCGATTCCCGTCGGTGCCACCAGTATTTTCATTGAACATACCGGTCTATTTCTGGACCAGTATTTTCATTGAACATACCGGCCCGTCTGGAAGTGTTGGAACTGCCCTTGCGGGGGTGTCATTAGAGCTTATCGTCAATTTCTTCGTACTCCCCTCACGGATGAGACGATGGAGGCGCATGTGCAGAAATGCATCAGCCATTGACAGAGAAGCACTATTATTATTATTATTATTATTATTATTATTATTATTATTATTATTATTATTGGTGGGGTTTCGAGGCAGCTCTAGCAACCGCGCTTGGTGTATGCACTTGCAAATTCGGTGACGTCTTGCAAGAGGTTGCTGGGACTGCGGAATAACCTCGGCTTAGTGCAGTCTTGCCCTCAGGAGCTCCATCGGTGGCCCGATCATCAGGCGAGAGACTGACACGGGGGGGGTGGAGGACCTCGAACAAGGGTATTGGAGGCTTATGTCCGTTGAGGATATGCCATTAGCTGCATCAGTACGCCTCAGATATAGTAAATCTGCCTTGGAGTGTTGACTGTGACATATTTGAGGGAAATCCCGATGAAAAAACCTAGTCACACTTGCTAAACAGAGTTCCAGCCCAATGGCCTCAAGGCGTTAAACTGTGACGCCAACTCATAACCCTTTGGTGGTAGATGCTGGGGAGGAGGGTCGTTGCGCGCGTAAAAGATCTTAAACTCCGCATATGCTGGTTGATAGCCCAGGACCCAGCAGACACCAGATTGTTATGGGTGGGGTTTCGAGGCAGCTCTAGCAACCGCGCTTGGTGTATGCACTTGCACATTCGGTGACGTCTTGCAAGAGGTTGCTGGGACTGCGGAATAACCTCGGCTTAGTGCAGTCTTGCCCTCAGGAGCTCCATCGGTGGCCCCGATCATCAGGCGAGAGACTGACACGGGGGGGTGGAGAACCTCGAACAAGGGTATTGGAGGCTTATGTCCGTTGAGGATACCATTAGCTGCATCAGTACGCCTCAGATATAGTATTATATTATTATTATTATTATTATTATTATTATTATTATTATTATTACCGGTCCGTCTGGAAGTGTTGGAACTGCCCTTGCGGGGGTGTCATTAGAGCTTATCGTCAATTCTTCGTACTCCCCTCACGGGTGAGACGATGGAGGCGCATGTGCAGAAATGCATCAGCCATTGACAGAGAAGCACTATTATTATTATTATTATTATTATTATTATTATTATTATTATTATTATTATTACCGGCCCGTCTGGAAGTGTTGGAACTGCCCTTGCGGGGGTGTCATTAGAGCTTATCGTCAATTCTTCGTACTCCCCTCACGGGTGAGACGATGGAGGCGCATGTGCAGAAATGCATCAGCCATTGACAGAGAAGCACTATTATTATTATTATTATTATTATTATTATTATTATTATTATTTTGGACACCGTGATAGCCCAGTGGTCAAGTTCTACCATCTGGGCCTGTCGCCAGTTCGATTCCCGTCGGTGCCACCAGTATTTTCATTGAACATACCGCTCCGTCTGGACCAGTATTTTCATTGAACATACCGGTCCGTCTGGAAGTGTTGGAACTGCCCTTGCGGGGGTGTCATTAGAGCTTATCGTCAATTCTTCGTACTCCCCTCACGGGTGAGACGATGGAGGCGCATGTGCAGAAATGCATCAGCCATTGACAGAGAAGCACTATTATTATTATTATTATTATTATTATTATTATTATTGTGGCACCGCGATAGCCCAGTGGTCAAGTTCAATACCATCTGGGACCTGTCGCCAGTTCGACTCCCGTCGATGCCAGTATTTTAAAGTACGTTTTCTTGGAAAGTATTGTCTGTCTGGAAGGCTTGGAGCTGCCCTGCGGGGGTGTCAGTAGAGCTATCGGTCAAATCTTCGTACTCCCCTCGCGGGTGAGACGATGGAGGCACATGTGCAGATTTGCATCCGCGATTGACAGAGAAGCATTATTATTATTATTATTATTATTATTATTACGGACACCGTGATAGCCCAGTGGTCAAGTTCTACCATCTGGGCCCTGTCGCCAGTTCGATTCCCGTCGGTGCCACCAGTATTTTCATTGAACATACCGATCCGTCTGGACCAGTATTTTCATTGAACATACCGGTCCGTCTGGAAGTGTTGGAACTGCCCTTGCGGGGGTGTCATTAGAGCTTATCGTCAATTCTTCGTACTCCCCTCACGGGTGAGACGATGGAGGCGCATGTGCAGAAATGCATCAGCCATTGACAGAGAAGCACTATTATTATTATTATTATTATTACTGAAAGGTGTTGGTGAAGGGGTGGGGGGTCTGGGGGGAGGGGGAAAATGAAAATTTTGTACCCCCCCCCCCCCCCCGCCAAAATCGGCACCCCTGTCGGAATAATTCAAGGTTTGTGGGAACGAGGAGTTGGGAGCTCATATTTGCAGGTGGTTAGCCCCAGACTCGATCTTGATGCTGATATGATTTTTTTGGAATCCACGCAAATATTTGCGTTAGGGGAGTGTCCTGAACGCCAAAATTCCTTTTTTTTATCACCCCAATCGGAATAAATCATGGTTTGTGTGAACCAGGAGTTGGGAGCTCATATTTGCAGGGTGTCTAGCCCCAGACTCGATGTTGATGCTGATATAATTTCTTTGGAATTCACGCAAATATGTGCGTTAGGGAGTGTCCTGAATGCGAAAATTCCTTGCTTTTTGTAGCCTATTTTCTGCACCCTCGTCGGAATAAATCATGGTTTGTGTGAACCAGGAGGAGTTGGGAGCTCATACTGACAGGGTGGCTAGCCCCAGACTCAGTCTTGATGCTGATAATTTTTTTTTTTTTTTATTCGCGCAAACATTTGCGTAAGGGGAGTGTCCTGAATGCCCAAATTCCTTGTTTTTTTAGCCTATTTTCTGCTCTCCCATCTGAATAAATCATGGTTTGTGGGAAGCAGGAGGAGTTGGGAGCTCATATTGGCAGGGTGGTTAGTAGCAGACTCGATCTTGATGCTGGTATAGTTTATTTGGAATGCACGCAAATATTTGCGTTAGGGGAGTGTCCTGAATACCAAAGTTCCTTGTTTTTTAGCAGTACTTGCCGGTGCCTCCGGCACTGTCGACGGGGCAGGGGTGGTCCGGGGGGCCCTCCCCCCGGCAACCCCAGCCCGGCATTTGTACGTACCCGTTTGGTCGCGGGTGGCACCCACACCTGTATGCATGTATGTATGTAAGGTATGTATGGTATGTAATCGATTTGTCACGAGTCTCACCTCTCTCAGTCTCAGAAACTCAAAACCTTCTAACTTCAGATACGTATAACCCTTCTTGCTTTCTTTTGCTCTGCTCTCCTCTCCTTCTTTGCACATTTATTGAATCTACATATCTAGCCGGTGCCTCCGGCACTGTCGACGGGGCAGGGGTGGTCCGGGGGGCCCTCCCCCCGGCAACCCCAGCCGGCATTTGTACGTACCCGTTTGGTCGCGGGTGGCACCCACACCAGAAAATTGAGGTCTTGCCACCAGGCGCCCTCCGGCAATTGAACGTACCCTGTCGACGGGAAAAGGGGGGGTCCTGGGGGCCCTTCCCCGGGAACCCCAGCCCGGCGATTGTACGTACCCGTTTTGGTCGCGGGTGGCACCCCACCAGAAAATTGAGGTCTTGTGCCACCAGCCGCCGTTTGCGCACACCAGAGGGAGTTAGCGGCTGTTATTTGGTTTATCTGACACTTCTTGATGAGCTCTCTTCGAAAATATAAAAATTGTGGCGCCTGGTGGCCTACACACCGGGAAATTGAGGTTTTTGCGCCACCAGGCGCCGTTTGCGCACACCTGAGGGAGTTTGAGGCTGATGTTTGGCGTACCCGACACCTTTAGGTGCGCTCTCTTCGGAGATTAAAAAGTTTTGGTGGCGGGGGGCACAAAAACAGAGATTTGAGGTTTTTTTGCCACCAGAGCTTACACTTGCGTTCTGCTGGTACCTCCGGCAATTGAACGTACCCTATCGACGGGAAAGGGGGGGTCCGGGGGGCTCTCCTCCCGGGAATCCTAGCCCGGGGGGAAAGGGGTGTCTGTGTGTGTGGGGGGGGGGGGGGGCGGGGGGGCGAAGCGCACCGCAAACCATCCTTTCAGGTGTTGGCGCAGCCCCTAGTTATTATTATTATTATTATTATTATTATTATTGTCGGTGCCACCAGTATTTTCATTGAACATACCGGTCTATTTCTGGACCAGTATTTTCATTGAACATACCGG
>WBZZ01000645.1:15000-27500 GCA_019918135.1 Paulinella micropora
TTGATATAATGTTGTTATATTTGTATTACATTACATTACATGACATTACATTACATTGCATACACTTAGATTACATTACATCACATTATATTACATTACAATGTGTTATGTTATGTTATGTCATGTCATGTCGTGTTACGTTATCTTATATCATATCATATCATGTCTTCTTCTATCATGCACAGGCCTGTTGCAAAAAGTGGTCAAGAAGCTCAACTTCTTGATCGAGCTCAAGTCTGGTTCACTGCGCACGCACAGCTGCTTCTTCTCGCGCACCGACATCACTGACGAGAACAGCAAGAAGGTGGCTTTTCTTCTCAATCCACAGGTACCGCTCTCTCTCTCTCTCTCCCTCTCTCCCTCTCTCCCTCTCTCTCTCTCTCTCTCTCTCTCTCTCTCGCGCGCGCGCGCGCGCGTGTGTGTGTGTGTGTGTTTGTGTGGGCCTTTTTTCAAATTTACCTGATCTGTTTGGCTATCAGGCGG
Organism: Paulinella micropora; assembly: GCA_019918135.1. Lineage (NCBI taxonomy): Eukaryota > Cercozoa > Imbricatea > Euglyphida > Paulinellidae > Paulinella > Paulinella micropora. The sequence goes on from WBZZ01000645.1 coordinate 15,484, forward strand.
TAGTTCACGAAAATGCGAATCCTGCCACCCTACGAGGTTCAAGCATGCACACTATTTCCTACCTGGTTTGTCTGTCATAAAGTCATAGAGTTTTGGAGACGCAGAGACAAAGAATGTGGCACAAGCAAGGAATGTGGAGCTTGTGCTGCTCACAGCATCGTCAACAGACATTGTTGATGTAATACTCCAAAAATGACGACATGTATCCATGCATGTGCGTATGTATGTAAAGTATGTGCATGTGCATTGTCTGCATATACATACACATATACACCATACATAATACACATACATAATACATATACATATACATATACATATACATATACATATACATATATACATATACATATACACATACATATACATATACATATATGTTACATATACATATACATTTTCATATACATATACATATACTACATATACATAACATATACATATACATTTACATACATATATATATATACATATACAAATACATATACATATACATATTCATGTAAGTATACATAATACACATACACATACACATACACATACATATACATATACCTATACCTATACCTATACCTATACATGTACATGTACATGTACATGCACATGTACAGATACAGATACAGATACAGATACACACACACACAGACACAGACACAGATACAGACACAGATACACATACAGATACACATACACATACACCTACACATACACATACACATACACATACACATTCACATACACACATATACATATACATATACATGTACATGTATGCGGCGGACAGGCGCGGCACTGGCTATGGGAGTCCCTGCAGTGACGTTCAACATCGCTGGACCAGAGTCGCAAGTATGTACCTGTCCATCTGTCTGTGTATCTGTCTGTCTTTAGATCTATCTTACCTACCTACCTATTTTACCTACTTACTTGCTTGTATGTTTGTATGTATGTATGCTTGTATACATGTATATATGCATGCACGTATGTGTATATGTATATGTATGTATATGTGTATATTTGTATTTCATGCATGTCTTGTAAGTATACGTACGTATGTATCTATCTATCCGTCTGTCTGCGTCTGCACAGAGCGTGGACTGGGCCGCTGAGGGTGTGGAGAACGTGCTGTCGTTCCTCAAGATCCAGAACGCCACCGTTCACATCCCAGCCAAGGTGCCCGTGCTGTGCTCCGAGAGCAAGTGCATTCACTCCCACGTGGGGGGTGTGATGCGGATCCGGCCGAGTCTCGGGGAGTGGTTGAAGAAAGGGGACTTGGTGGCCACGGTGCACGACGTGTTTGGCAGTCTGCTCTGCCAGTTCGTGGCGCCCGAGGACGGGATCGTCATCACACGCAACATGGACTCGGTTTGCTCGCCTGGAGACGCGCTGATCAAGTACGGGATCGTGGCGCCGAGCAGCGACAAGCCTGCGACATGATGACAGCCAGCGAGGAGCTGCCAGCCCTCCAAGCTATCTCTCTCTCTCTCTCTCTCTCTCTCTCGCTCTCTCTCTCTCTCTCTCTCTCGCTCTCTCTCTCTCTCTCTCTCTCTCCCTCTCTTTCTCTTTCTTTTCGCTCTCGCTCTATCTTCTGCCTGCATTTTGATATCATACATACACACACTTCTACTCCCTGTGATAAGAAACTTCAACGATTTTTTTGCTCCTTCTTGCGCGATTCAGCTCATTATTATAATTATTCATAGGTACATCTGTTTACTCCGTGCAAATTACAGCGCATGGTCTAATTTATGATGTTCTTACTTTGTATTTCTAATATCATAGATTACACAAGTGTCCAAGTATTCGCGGGATTTTAGTTTTAGTTGCTTGTGCTCATGGTTGTGGTGGCGGTACAGAGCTAGTGCTGCAGACAATATTGAAGTGGCAACATCTTCCCAGTTTAATCTCCTCTTTCTGCATTCATTATGGATATAACATTTCGGAAGTAGTCTTTTGAACGACTCAGCATTCTCGTATCTATGAGATCAAAATCGATTTTGCCTCTTGAAAGTCGTCAGTAATACCGGTAGCACAGCATGTCAGGCTTGCGGGCGAGTTGTGCCTCGACAACCACCAGAACAACAGGAAAAACACTGTGCATCACATCTATGCAGTGCATCTCAGGAAACTTTTCATATTGCGATTTAGAAAATCAGCTTCTTGTTCGGTGATTTTCTCTAAGTTGTGGTTGTACGGACGACATTCAAGCAAACTGACCAACTTTGATCTCCCCCCCTTCCCCCCCCCCCCCCCCCCATTTCACACACTTTTTCCCTTTTCCTTTTCAAAAACAAAGGTATAATAACTCAGGTCCTGTATTACTATATGATCGCCTTCAATACGCCCTGATACGTACGATGAATTTAGAAAGAACATTTTAAGTTAAGTACTAAGCATTAATACTACGCAAACACTGTTTTCATAGAGAATATTACTGGGTACATTCAAGTGTCAAACTCAGCCATCGAATTTGAGTCAAGGGCCAGGTTTCAGATTAGCGGTCAGAATTCAAATCAGTTCACTTTGACGGTAACATTTCGCAAAAATATACAGATTTTGCGAAATCAACATCAGTTCAATTTGACGGTAACATTTCGCAAAAATACAGATTTTGCGGACGTATATAGCCGTTAAATTGAACTAATTCGAATTCTGACCGCTAATCTGAAATCTGGCCCTTAACTAAAATTCCATGGCGTAGTTTGACACTTGAATAATGTACTGTAATTTCTTAATGACTTAATATTAATATTACTGGGTACATTATTCATTAAGCAACTCGTTACTGTACCCAATAATATTAAGCCACTCGTAATATCATGGATAAGTTAATAGTAATACTTAAGTCATTGAGAAATTATAAAATGAAAGCTGTGCTAGGCAATCATGGTTGCGTTTTTGGTTTTCGATGATAATAAACAGTCAGCCGATATTTACATTAAGTAGTTTTTCTTACGCGATCCTGCACTATTGAAGGCTTCCCGGCGTTCAAGACAGTTAATTAATTAAAACTGTATGTAACTTATGCTTTCATTCCGACTAGATATCTCTTCTGCTTTCCACTAACTCCGAGTAAGCTTTGCGAGTGGTAATTTTTTTTTCAAGTTTTTTTTTTCACTTGAAGTTTTTTTATTTTTAATTCAGATGATTTTTTTACGCAAATCATGTGACAGATTTCAAAGTAGTATTAATATTAATTACGTGAAGCAGAAAAGAAGTTGAAAAAAAAATTCAAAAAAAAAAGTTATATAAAAAAAATATGAGCATACGGAAAAACCAAAGAGGAAGTAAGAAAAAGGGAAAATGACGGTGACTCTAGGCTGAGAAAGGTATGCCTGCCCACCCTGTATTAATAACGACGCAGGTACGATGTACAGCCAAGAATGACTTTAATGATTATACCCGGGCCGGGCCTCGTTCAACACTGTGACTGACTGACGACTGAAACAAATGGTAGGCCCGGTATATATTAAGAACAGTGACGACCCTCTGAACAATAACTGGACCCACTTTGCATTGGACAATTAATTAGACCCTTCCTCCTCAGCTATGTCCATATTGCTATTTTATTCGTTAGCCTTATTCGTTACTGTTAGTACTACAGTATTATTAGTTATTAATACATTCATTTAGAGTATCTTTTCTGATACTGGTGGCACTAGCTTTTTACCATTACCATTATTGCACATCAGTATCAGGCAGTTTCGTGAGTCATGTTCTGGAGGTACATCTTTTGTGTGACGTCGTCAGTTGGACTGGCGGGAATTGTTCAGTATTGTCAAATTCTTGAACGTGGGAAGCAGTTGGCAGATAGGAGGGGGACGCCCCGAGTTCCGGTCGCCGTTTGCAGAAGTCGCGAGGGTTTTCTCCCAACGTGTTATCGAGCCTTGGAGCGTGACCTGTGCAACGGATCGCAGAGAAGAACCTTCGGTAATAAAGGGGTGAGGGGTCCACCTTAAGTGACCCCATTACAGGAAAGTGCGCATTTTCAAATTGTGTGGCTACAGCTGATCGCTGTAGACACTACCCACGCTCTGCTTTGCTGGTGTGCAGTGCAAGGGCAAGGTGGGGGACAGGACAGAGAGCAAGACACCGAAGCGTACAGGGCGCAGTGCGGGGTGTTGTGCTTTTGTCAGCTCGGTGACGTGGCCAGTTGTGTCGGACGTGGTGTCAGTTGGGATTGAGCACCCACTACCACGGACACAACAAGTTGCTAAGCCAGAGTACAAAGCAGTAGGCCAGTTGTGAGTTTGCCGTGGTAACTAGCGGGATTGAGCACCCCCGGCCCACGGGACACAACAACCTACATTACAAAGTTATTGTTGAGCAGTAGGCCAGTTGTGATTTTGCAGTGGTAACTGGCGGGATTGAGCACCCCGGCCCACGGGACACAACAGCTTACCTTGCAAAGTTACTGTCGCATTCGTACTGCATCATCGCATCTACTCCTTGTGTCGCTGTTGTGACTGTGTGAGGAGTGAGAGAGAGGTGTGGTGAGGGCGTGAGCTCTGAAGAACGGTGCATAGGACACGAGGAGAGGAGCGAAAGGTGAGTGTTTAGGTGGTTGTACCAAAACAACTACAAACCTAGGTAGGTTGAAGAACTGACTTTGCAGATAGAGCTGCTAGTAGGTGTAAAGCTATCATAGGTGGTAGCTGAGGTAGCCTCAGTGTAGTTTGAGCATTAGAGTCAGTGGTAACACACGTGGTTGAAGAGAGAGAGAGAGAGAGAGAGAGTAAAGGGTGGTGTGGACAAGCAAAACACTATTCTGTGTAGTGTGTGTGTGAGTCTGCTCGTGGCCTCTGTTGTGTTCTCTCTGTGTGGGTGTGTGTGTGGTTGCTTGCCTGTGTCTGTGCCATCAGAACAGCGTAAGCATAGCGTGACCCTATCTCTATTTGGCAAGTAGAGAGCATAGCTGTGTGCTGTGTGCTGTGTGTAAGTGCGTGTGTGTGGAGCGTGTGTCTGTTCGAGACTGACGGTGGTTAGAAATGATTACGAGTAAGACAGACAATAAGATTACGTTCACCGGCAAAGAGGCATGGATCCTATTGCATAGGCAGGTAGTGCAAAGCTGTAATGCTAAGGCCCCTAAGGAAGTGCTGCAGGGAGCTGACGCCCACAAACAATATGTACATCGCGAAAATGTATTAGGGATACAGCTTAAGGGTAGAGAGGTGCCCCCCTTTATACTAGCTTGGGAAGAGATAGCAAAGTGGAATGACTGGGCTGACTTGGACGAAGAAGTAGTAAAGGAATACTTCGAGGACAAAGCCAAGGGTTCTACTCGCCTGTGGCCCCGGGATGATGCGCAACCCCAAACCGGAAGCTCCAAACCTTGAGGAGGCGTAAGGGGTAGAGGAAGACAAGGAAACCCCAGTCAAGCGTTACAAACCGGTTTTTGGCAGTCCGAAAGATAAACCAACCACTGAGACTGAAGAAGGAAAGGAGGAGGTGGAGGAAGATGAAGACCGGCACACCTCTGACCTCTACTCTAGTGGGTATGCTAGCACTGACAAACCTAGGCTGTCAACTGGCAAGGGCTCAGACTTAGAGGGCGACAGCAAGAGTGGGGCCTCCCGAGGACAGACGGACCCCTCTAAGGTCAAAGCCCCACTAGGGGGTGCTGATCGTGCTGGCGCACTGACACGACAGGTGATAGCCTATGACGCTAGTGTACTTGCTGAGATGAGCAAGCAAAGAGAGGGTGTTCAATATCATCTATGACATGCTCGGTGGTGAGGCGAAAAGTCTAGTGCGTGACTTAGCTGATCCGGAGAAACTGACCTTTGGCCAAAACCCTAAAGCACTGTGGGACAGACTGCTAGCCCGGTACAAGAAAGCCGACCCCTCTGATGTTCAGGACAAGGTGAAGGAACTGAATGACTTCCTCTTTACGAGTAAGCAACAGTACGTCGGTCAGTGTGTAGACTTTAACGCTAGGAGAGACTGGTTGGCTGATTATGGCCAAGCCCAACCGATGACCGGATGCAACAAATAGTGAAGGATGCGTTAGTGGGCCCAAAGCAATCTGACTCTAGGATGAAGAAAGCTTGGCAAGTCTGGGTGGAAATGGCTGAACTGAACCGTAAGCAGTTCAAGTGGGACTTTGCCTCCTGGTTAAGGTTCGTGCAAGATCGTGCCCTGGAGCTAGGAAGTTTGACCGGGCCAAAGTGACTAGTTCCACAGAGAAAGGTTTGGCAGCTCGCAAGGCCGGAAAAGGGAAACCCAAGGACGAGTGCTGGCTCTTCAGCAAGGAAGGCAATGCACTCGTGGGGCCTCCTGCCGTTGCCTCCATGTTGGAGGGAAGGTGAGAGGGGTGTGTTTCTTGTGGGACAAACAGGGGGAGTGTAGATGGGCCGACAAATGTAGGTTTGAGCATGACCCCACTAAAGCCAAGAAGACCCCTCCCAAACCGGCAGACACCCCCAAGGGGGAGAAAAACAAGAAGAGCGAGAAGAGGAAGGGGCCAAAGTGCTTTAACTGCTTTGAAAAGGGGCACATCGCCGGGAAGTGCAGCAAGAAGTGTCGGTTGTGCGGGAGCAAGCACAAGTTGAGCAAGTGCCCTGACAAAAGCAGAAAGGAAAAGGGCGAGGCAGCAAAAGGCTCAAAAGGGGAGTGATAGCGATGACTCCGAGGATGAGGAGCCGGGCGTAGCCTTAGCTCAGATGGTAAAGTTCCTAACCGGCAAGTCGAAAGACAAAGCCCTCATGGCTAAACCCGGGGGTGCCAACCTTCCCGAGCCGATCATACCACCGGAGGACGAGAACATGCCGACATAGATAAGATGAATGAGGGGCGATGCCATGGAGTAGCGGAAGGAAAGCGCCGGTGCGTAGCCAGGTTGAAGGACCTTGAGTGTCCCTTCAACAGCCTTACCATTAAGGCAGCCACTCTCATCGATAGCAACTATTGCGTTGAGCATCAGTACCGGCGAGCCAAGCAAGAGAGAGAGAATGCCTTCCGCCGGTGGGCAGCCGACATAGCACGAAGGGATCATCTGGCTCTAATGTGCGAGATGGGAGAACGGGGGTTGGAAGCCCAAATCAAAAGTGGGAGTCATCCCCTAATGGTTGATGCCATAGTGAGACACGAAGCCGCGAAGCCGCGAAGCGGGGTATCCCGTGGAACCGGTCCCTCTTGCCCATCATCCACTATGCAAAGCCCCGTGAACCCAGACAGTTCACCGAATGGGTCATTAGCCGACAACCGGTAATTACTAACGTGGGGGCCGTCTGGTGTACCCTCATGGCGGAAGGTGTACCGCCAACATGAACCTCAGGCCGGTGCACAAGCGAAGCATATGTACTTCAGAGGTGGGGTATCCCCCCTCGTGGGGGAGTTGTGCCCCCGCCCTCAGCATCGGTGCCTCTACGCGCCCAAGAGGTGAATGGTACTCCCCTCTGTCCGATAGCACCCAACCCCCGTGGAGAGAGTAAGGGTAGACCTAGCGGGGCGAGCGGGCCGTCAGCGGTACCTGCCCCGAAGGTTGAGATTGGTTCAAAGGCCGAGCCGGCTGAGGCTGGTAGTGGTATCATGAGCCAAAACCTGAAATCTTTACTCAAAGCAAAAAGGGAAAAGGTACATGGGGTGAAGGTGAGGCCCGGCCCGGAGGACTACCAATCCGATGGTTTGGCGGACGTGGAAGATGAGCCCCCGAAGATGCAGCCCGATGCCGATCCTTCCTCGGAATCCGACGGGGAAGGGGAGCGTGTAGGTGAAGAGTTCCCGGCTAGAGATGGAGACGTGGGTAGAGCTCCGGTAAGGGTGCCGTCCCCCATAGGTCCTGACCCTAGTGTTGATACCGCTCAACCCGGTGGTGGGGATGCTACCGCCGGGACCGATAGCAATCCGGTGACTACGCCCTCCACCAGCCCAAGCAATAGGCGTAGATCAGTGGGCGCTCGTGCGTTTGGCTTCCTTGAGACGGTCCGAGCCTCCGTGAGTGGGATGCCCTGGTTTGCGTCCCATGCTAAGACGGTACCCCCTGCAGACCCAAAAGGTGACTTCCCTGTTACCCCCTACTACTAGTGCCAGTCCGTCTACGGCCCCCTCAACCTTAGCTGAGCCTGATAGTCCTACCCGACTAGGTACCGGAGAGCGGGAGAGTCGACTCCGAGCCGTGGCAGAGCAGCAAGAGGAGATGCGCCGGTTGCATCGTCCGGCGTTGAGCGGTGAGGAAGAAAAAGATGAGGCTGACTTCAGGTGGGGAGAGTGGACTAGGCTGTTGTACGACTGGGCGCAGGGGAGTGAGTATCCCATGAACAAGCCTAGATGGCCGAGACATTGGGCCGTAGAAGGAGCAGCAGCAAATAGTGCCGTCGGGTTTCAACCTCATACTAAGCCGTTCAGAGTCAGGGAAAGGGTGGTAGGCGGTGAGAGCGTACTAGAGAAGGAATACGCAAGTTTGCCGGAAGCCGAGGGAGAAGCTGACCCGGTTGACGACCTAGTTCGTTTCATGACCGAACGCGGATGGATGGCTAAGGGGATCCGGCTAGCAGAACAAGCCCTCCTAGGACGGAGTGCGGACAAAGACCCCATGTTCGATTCGGGAGCTACGTTGCACTTTGTGCCGGCCGGAGCTGAACAACGCTTGTTCAACATTCAGCGAGGGATTAAACGGGTAGATACTGTCAACGGGGAGACCACCGTGACTAAGAAGGGCTCATTAGACATGACGACCGTGAACGGAAAGGGGGAAAAGAACACGTTACATCTAGGTAGTGTGTGGGTTAGCCCCAACATAGATGAAACCTTAGTCTCCGGGCCTCAGTTAGCCAAGGAAGGTTACAGTGTAGTTCTCAACAAGAAGGGAGAGGGATACATCACTAAGGCCCGGCTACCGGACATTTCCCCAGAGCTTAAGGCCGGGGTCCTTTACCTAGACGCCAAGGACAAAGTGTGGCGTTTCGTGACGTCCACCGACCAAGAGCTGGCTGCGGATAAGATTGAGGCTAGAGCTTTCTTTGGAAAGGAGACCAGGCTAAGGTCACGGAGTTCACTAGTGAACAACTTCATCAGAAGTTCGGAGGGCCCGGAAGCGGCATGCAGCGCCTCATCAGCGAAGCGTACGGGATCAAGATAGTGGGTGACAAAACCCATGAGCAAGCGGTAAAAGAGTGTAAGGAGTGCCCAGCCGCCAAAGGGGGAAAAGTGAACCACCCGGCAAGCAACCAGTTGACACAGGTAGGGAAGTTCGAAGCCGTGGCGTTCGACAAGTCCGGGTGCCTACGCAAACCCCTCTATGGGGGGTTTTGGTACGGCATGGTGGGAATCGAGGCTAACACCGGGTATGCGTTTGGCCTCCTTCTAAAGGATGGCGCCGCGGCACCACAAGTGCGTTTCATGCGGGAATGCATAAACTTCCTTGAGACGCAAAGCGGCAAGAAGGTGAAGGAAGTCCGGGTAGACGGTGAGCATATCTCAGCTGACTTCAAGGAGCTAGTCCGGGACAAGGGAGTGAGGAAGAGGATCAACACCCTCAACGAACACAACAAGAACGCCTATGCCGAAGTGTCCCAACGTGACTTTTGGTGCAAAGCGCGCCATAACCTGGTTAAGGCTCAGCTGCCCTATGAACTCTTGGGATATGCGTGGCAGCACGCTATCCTCTTGCACAACCTTTCACCGAAGCGATCCGGTGGTGAGGTCCGGATGTTTGAGCTTATGCCCCGTGAAAGGAAGGTGAATTGGATAGCTTACCTTCATCCTTTTGGGTGTCTATGCCACATGGTCATCGACGAGAGCCGGACGCACATGGCCGCCTGGTTAGGGCTGAGTTTGGAGTATTCCGCACACTTGATCCTGTGTGAAGGTAGGGTGTTCCCATGGCGAAACGTCAAGAACTTTCCAAAGATAAGATTGACGACAACCAGCGGATAAGATTGACGACAACCAGCCGGCCTGGCCTTTGTTGCAACCCCTCTGGGAGAAGAAGGGCCTGAGCTTGGAGCCGTTCAAGGGAGGCCCGTTAGTGGAAGACGCCGCCCTTGAGCAGCCTGTTTGTCCCAAAGCCCCGGGTGACCGATCCCGGTGAAGGTAAGAAGGCCCCGGATCAGGGGAAGCTTGACAGCTCCGATTCCGACGGCGAAGTGGAGGAAGCGACCTCTGAGCAGGAAGCCGTGAAAGCAGAGAAAGAAGCCCCCGATCCCGACCCGGAAACAATAGGGGAGTTGAAGGGAAAGTGGGTGGAGACCCCAGCCACTCATGGGGCTGGGCTTGGGCCAAGAAGACCTATGGGGTGGGTTTTCGGGACAAGGTCCGACGAGGTCAGGTGCAAGACGTGAGTGAACCCATATGGGTTAAGAAGCAGAAGAAGAACGGACCAGCCCACTGGGTAAAGTTTGAGGATGACAACTCCCCAGACCGTATGTTGGACTCGGAGATCGTCAAGTACCTTGCCGATGGTCCGGAGACCGCACATGCCGCCACGTTCACTAGACCGGTGAGTGAGAAGCAAGCTGATGAACTAGGGTACTGGGACGACGCCCGAGCCGAAGAGATGGCTACGCTCTGGGAGAAGGGTTGCTTCCGCAGAGTCCGAGCCGACTTAGTAGACAAGAAAGACATTTGTGAAGGGCGGTTCGTTGATGCCACCAAAGAGGCAGGGGGAGAGATCCTAAAGTTCAAAAGCCGATGGACGGCCAAGGGGTTTTCCATGATACAGGGATGGCATTTTGGGAAACGGGACTTCCCAACCCCGTGTGCCCTTACCATCTTGGTGCTTTTCGCCCTAACAGTGTTCTTTGGCTTAGTCTTGTCAAAGTGGGACGTTGGCACCGCATACACAGAGGCGTCTGCAGCTGAGCAGGGGTATCGCCCCAGTTACATCGTACCACCGTTTGGTTTAGAAGAGCCGGGGTATGTGTGGGAAATGCTTAAAGCCCTCTATGGCAGACCGGACGCGGGCCGCAAATGGTGGCGGTACAAGCTAGTCCCGTTCTTAGAAGGTTTGGACTTTAAGGCTCATGTAGCTTTTCCTTGCTTCTTTTGGCGCGCCACCCGGTAAGGACAAACCGGACTTTGTGTTCGAGTTGTTCAATTATCAGCAAGCCGAGCAGGTTGTGCGGTACCTTAACGGTACGCGTTCAAAAGGCATTCGCTTTACTAAAGCGAACAGCACCCGCTTGATGTCGTGGGCTGACTCAAGTTGGAAGGGTATGCCGGAAGATCGTCGCGCCCGGTTGGCGGGCTTTCACTTTTTTATGGGTGGCTCAGTGCTCCCCTTCTGCATGAAACGGAACGTGTCGGTGGTCCTCCCGAAGGACGCAGCCCTGCGTGCGCGTGTGGAAGAGAAGGCGCAAGCGCTGAGCGACGAGCTGGTGGCGGCTGTGCCCGGCAGCGGGGACCCAGAAGAGGCGGCGGTCGGCGCGCGTCTGGTGCCAGCGGCACCCGAAGCCTCCTCATGTGAGGCAAAGGTGTATGCAATAGTGGAGTCTTATCATGGACAAGACAAGATTGTGAACTTTGTGCAGGGAATCGCAGACGGCCGGGTCGCGGACGCCATGGGGCCGTACGGGTGGGGGCAGCCCCTCATCCTGTACGGCGACAACCAGGGAGCGTTGGATCTCGCCGACAGCAACGTGTTTGCTAGGAAGCTGGGACATGTGGACCTGCGATGCGCCATCATCAACCAGAAGGTGGACGCCGGACTCGTTGTCAACGAGAAGATGGGCTCAACCGACAATCTAGCCGACATAAACACTAAGGCTATGCGGTCGGGTTAGGCACGTGGCCCAGGATTAAAGACTCGGGGAACCGCTCCCTCTTAGAGGGACAACCCCCCGACAGCAAGACTCTCTACAACGTGGACTTTGGGTAGGACTCTTGTCAGGTTCCCGGTGGTCCGGGGATAGATATTAACAATTAGGTGATTAGATTGCCGAACTCCACAAGCTGTGGAGACGTAGGCTAGCACCTCTGCTTTCGCTTAGTCTTATTTTGTGCACTGTTGTGCCTGTAGCGCTTTAGTTGATATAGTGCAGCTATATTGCCGAACTCCACTGGAGACGTAGAGTAGCTCA
>WBZZ01000645.1:47500-50000 GCA_019918135.1 Paulinella micropora
TCTCTCTCTCATTCTCACTCATTCTCTCTCTCTCTCTCATTCTCTCGTTCTCTCTCTCTCTCATTCTCTCATTCTCTCTCTCTCTCTCTCTCTCTCTCTCTCTCTCTCTTGCGCAGAAGGAAGGCTCAGAGGAGTGGAGGCCTCTTCTAGAACGGTGCGCTGACCTCTCTCACCATGTTTATATCAGCATATATTGTCCGATTCGCAAAACAACTGCAACATCTCAACAAGCACAGAAGTTACAGCAACACACACAAGCACCGCGGTGAGAAATTGCATGGTGAGCACGATAGTCACAATTGCAGCAAGCAGCAGCCACAAGGAGGGTGGAAGCAAGGTGGGCAGAGCGCTGTGGCTGGACTGACTGACTGTAGGGAAATGGAGACGGAGCAGTGGGTCGACAGAGTGCAGCGACAAGCGAATCAGGCCGCGTTGTACATCGTAAACTCTCGCCCTAACAACCCGATCCCCTCTTCTCTCTCTCTCTCTCTCTCTCTCTCTCTTTCTCTCTTGCTTTTTGTTTGCGTTTCACTAGCCTTGCGAAGAAAAAGAGGGAGAAGAGCAAGCTTAGGAGGATATATATGTATATATATATATCGAGAGGCAAGAGAGAGAAGGTTCGGAAACATATGTTTGTGAGAGAGAGAAGGGGCGGAGGGGAGGGGAAGGAGGGAGGGCTCAGATAGGCAGAGGGAACAAGAACCGACTGATGATGTCACAGCTGTGCTCACTCGCTTAACCCCCCCCCCCCTTCTCTCTCTCTCTCTCACACACACGCACGCACACACACACACACACACAGATACACACAGGCGCAGACACAGTCGCGCATGGCTGAAAAGCCGCAGCCCTACTGCCATATGATTCTCGCTGCTATTCGCTATAAGCAACAATCCAGTTGCAGTATCCATCTCTCTCTTTCTCTCTCTCTCTCTCTCTCTCTCTCTGCGTGTGTGTGTGTGTGTGTCTCTCTCTCTCTCTCTCTTTCTTTCTCTCTGCGTCCCCTGCTTTGTGCCATTATAGGGCTTGCGGCGACGTGGCGAGCCTGGCTACAGTTTGCATCCCTTGCACCGGTACATAACCAACAGCCTGTCTTCTCCGCTTGCAACGCAATTATTTCCACCCATACTGGCCATTGGGAAAGTTTCGTGATCTTGCGGGCGGTTTCGTTTCCTTCCACCAGCCGCTCCAGCGATTGTTTTACATATCTAAAAAATTCCGGCTTCGAGAGCGAAAGAGCCACCCAAGGCCAGCAAAAGCTGGCATGAGGTGGTTGACGAGTGCGAACAGTCGTGAAGGAAGACTTGAGCCAAGCAGCACACGTTGAGACTTCGCGGAAACTTGGTGTCGTTTTGTGTTTTAGTGTTTTGCGCTGTTGTACGTCAGAAGGGAAAAGTATGGATGAAAGCTAACACTGCTAGCCCCCCCCCCCCCCCCCCCCACACCCCACCCCCACCCCCACCCTACCCACCCACCCACTCCATTCATACTATGGGACATGGGTACACAATCCATATTCCATAGTGAGTTACACCATCTTTGTGTGTATGTCAGGATGATGGTGAACGAAGGCGTGTATGTGATCGAGAAGCAGAGAGAGTCGTTCGTGGGAGCCGGAGCTCGCCTGTACCAGCTGCACCCTGCAGCGTCTGTGCAGGTCCGACAAGCCACACACAACCTAGACATCGCATGCATATGCATACATACATACATACATACATACATACATACATACATACATACGTACATACATACATACATACATACATACATACATATGCATAAATAAACAAATATATATGTATGTATGTATACACATGTAATGTACATGTACATAAAAATATGCGGATGCTGTGTGTATGTGTACGTGTCCTTGTGCAAATGGTTTTACATGGCTGCCATCGTGTGCAGGACCTTGATTCAATGCTGGCAAGACTAAAAAAACAGGTAAATCCGTTGCTCTGCCTTTGCGTCTATCTACCTGTATCTATTCCTGTGTCTTTCCTCCCTCTCACCACCCCCCCCCCCCTCCCCCCCTCACCCTGAAATACCTACAGACATACAGACAGACATACAGACATAAATACAAACAGACGTACATGCATACAAACAGACACACAGACAGACAGAGACAAGCACGTGAAATGTGTTGTGTCTGCCAGTTGCAGGAGCAAAGTCAAGATCTCATGGTACGTTCTATCGTTTGTAGCTGTAGACGACTTAGACGATTTTTATAGACGCACCAGTATTACTAAGTAGTGCTAGAAATGTAAAGGGCATGAGAGGGAGTAGTAGTAGTAGTAGTAGTAGTAGTAGTAGTAGTAGTAGTAGTAGTAGTAGTAGCATTAGTAGCAGTCGTAGTAGTAGTAGTAGTAGTAGTAGTAGTAGTAGTAGTAGTAGTAGTAGTAGTAGTAGTAGTGTTGTAGTAGTAGTAGTAGTAGTAGTAGTAGTAGTAGTAGTAGTAGTAGTAGTAGTCAGTCGACTGATGACGGACGCCAAA
>WBZZ01000645.1:55000-93146 GCA_019918135.1 Paulinella micropora
CAGGAGATACACTATGATGATGATTATTATTATTATTATTATTATTATTATTAGTAGTAGTAGTAGTAGTAGTAGTAGCATCATTATTATTATTAGTATCATCATTATTATTAGTATTTAGACTGACATGGGGGGGTGGAGGACCTCGAACAAGGGTATTGGAGGCTTATGTCCGTTGAGGATATGCCATTAGCTGCGTCAGTACGCCTCAGATATAGTATTAGTATTTATTATTATTAGTATTTATTATTATTATTATTATTATTATTATTATTATTATTTACCGGTCCGTCTGGACCAGTATTTTCATTGAACATACCGGCCCGTCTGGAAGTGTTGGAACTGCCCTTGCGGGGGTGTCATTAGAGCTTATCGTCAATTCTTCGTACTCCCCTCACGGGTGAGACGATGGAGGCGCATGTGCAGAAATGCATCAGCCATTGACAGAGAAGCACTATTATTATTATTATTATTATTATTATTATTATTATTATTATTATTATTATTATTATTATTATTAGGGAGTACATAGGCCATCGGTCCTTTCCATGGGCTGATTGGTATAAAGCTCCTAGAGTAATGTTCTATGCCGTCACTTCCTTTATTCCACCGATTGGTGTGGAGACTTTCCGTATGGAATGGAGGACTGGATGCACATGGCCTCTTGGCTCAGCAATTGGCAGGAGATACACTATTATTATTATTATTATTATTATTATTATTGTTATTGTTATTGTTACTACTACTACTACTACTACTTCTACTACTACTACTACTACTACTACTCATTTATTTACCACCGGGGGGGGGGGGGGGTGAGTGAGGAAAGAATGCGAAAAGACTTTGTTATGTGGTTGGGCAGTCGGTTGACGCCCTGCAGTGTCGTGCATATGCATCCATTGCACTGGCTTACTGTGCGGTGGCTTTTTTTTCTTAGGGCTTCACCGCAGTATTCGGTTTGTTTGTTAAACCCACGCGACAGGTCATTCAGCTACTGCCCAACACGCAAGGCAAATTGTAAAATTTTCTGAATGTAATGTAATATAATGTAATGTAATGTAATGTAATGTAATGTAATCTGATGTAATGTAATGTAATGTAATGTGATTTGATGTGATGTGATGTGATGTGATACATATACCATACATTACATGACATTACATGACATTACATGACATTACATGACATTACACGGCATTACATGAAATACACGTCATTACATGCTAGTGTAGTGTAGTGTAGTGTCGTGTCGTGTCGTGTCATCCCGTCATGTCATGTCATGTCATGTCATGCCATGTAATGCCATGTTATGCCATATTATGCCATGTGCACTACACTACACTACACTACACTACACTACACTACTACAATGCATTGAATTGCATTACATTACATTACATTACATGGTAGGTAGGTAGTAGGTATGTATGTATCTATGTATGTATGTATGTATGTATTTATGTATGTATGTATGTATGTATGTATGTATGCATGTATGTATGTATGTAGGTATGTAGGCATTTAGGTATGTAGGTAGGTAGGTAGGTAGGTAGGTAGGTAGGTAGGGTAGGTAGGTAGGTAGGTAGGTATGTAGGTAGGTAGGTATGTAGGTATGCATGTAGGTATGTATGTAGGTATGTAAATATGCATGCATGTATGTATGTATGTATGTATGTATGTATGTATGTATGTAATGTATGTATGTATGTATGTATGTATGTATGCGTGTATGCATGCATGCATGTTTGCATGTATGTATGTAATATGTATGTATATATGTATGCATATATGTATGTATTTATGTGTGTATTTATGTATGTATGTATGTATGTAGGTAGGTAGGTAGGTAGGTAGGTAGGTAGGTATGTATGTTTGTATGTATGTATGTATGTATGTCTGTATGTATGTAGATATGTAGATATGTAGGTACGGTAGGGTAGGGTAGGTAGGTAGGTAGGTAGGTATGTATGTATGTATGTATGTATGTATGTACAAATGAATGGCCTTGGATGCATCCCCTACTAATTTACCAGTGCCACGGTATGTATAGACGTATCTATATGTATGTATGCATGTATGTATGTATGTATGTATGTAAGTTTTTTACAATGTTTATGCTACATTTTTGTATGATATCTTCGCTTCAACGCCTCCTTGGTTGCGGCGTCCCTTGCTTAGGCACCTCTCTCAGATTTTTTCGAAGGAATGGATGACAAAACTGCCCGCGCAGCTTTCTCGCTTCCTCCTATTCATTCTAGCTCCTGTGCCTCTGTCTAGCTTACTATTCTTTCGTTTTTGTTAATATTAATATCATTGATATTCATCAGAGTCTCGGATCTCCTCTTTACGTGCGTGAATATTAACTAGCCAACTGTACGAACTTTTCAAATGTGACATTCAACCTCTGGTCATTTAAAATTCAATCAAAGAATCTTAGACTCGATGATACAGCTCCGATGAATAGGTATAAACCGGTCACTCACGGACTTTACCTCACCTTTAACTCTGCGGTTTGCCGGGAGACTCCGTTAGAAGTCACGTTGCACCATCGTCAGGCAGATTTGCCTGTACAACTCACCGTCTACTAGGAAGTGCGCCACCAAATGTACTTCTTCTTCTTCTTCTTCTCCTTCTTCTTCTTCTTCTTCTTCTTCTTCTTCTTCTTCTTCTTCTTCTTCTTCTTCTTCCGAGGCTTCTTCTTCTTCTTCTTCTTCTTCTTCTTCTTCTTCTTCTTCTTCTGTTAGACTGTAGTACCTGCCTATTTCAGTGTAACTGTAACACCCACGGTATACTACATCGTTAGTATTATATATATATATGATCATTTCGCTATTAGTTTTTACATGAATTTTTTGTCGTTTATAATCAAAAGATATTAATATTATTAAATGCAAGCCGGCGCCCGAGCCTATATCCACTCAATTCAAGCACTCTGAGAATAACCTAATCTTCCTCCTCTGCAAAACGGAGAGGAAACTAGTATGGTAGGAAAATATAGGAAACTGTCAGAGCCAAGCAACAAAATGTTCCCGGCACAAATGTTGGAACTATAATCTTAATTAATAGCTCAGGACCGGCCGTATCAGAGTAACGGTGTCGTTCATCAGAGCCATTACTTACGATCCGGCCAGTCAAGTTACGCGGCGCGTCCTGTTCGCGCCTTTTCTTATTAAAGCAGCGTAATACTGCTTAAAGCGTAGTAGTAGCGTTCTGTAATGCCCCCAACGATAGCTCGTAAAAAGTCGTTAATACAACCAAACACAGTCCTCAAAAGATGAGAATGATGTCTCGTTATATTAGCTCAGTGAAGCCAAAAAGGAAAACTGCAACAGACCAGGAATAAAATGATATCAGGTCCAATCCGGACAAATAATACTGAAAAACAAGCTGGTGCACCTGTCACCAGGAAAAGGTACTTTTTACCGGCTATCCGGGGGGTGATGCCTACAGTACCCCCTCCCGATTTTATGACGGAAATAGCATTTTCGTCATACACCTTCTGATTTCTTTCTGCAAATAGTATGCGCTATGGAGTCATGCCACACAGCGCATCGACCCACGGATAGACGCTAAAAGACGATAAATATATCCTCATACGGCACGTCAAAGCGGATTCTCCAGCCATTCTTGTAGATTTTTGAACTCCTTCCCCTCAATCTCTCTTTTTTTTTTTTTTTCGGCAGTATGTCAAAAACAAACGTACTATTAATAAAAAAATACAAGCAACGTGGTGCTGTAGTACGATTCCCCTTTGGATCTCCTTCTTCTTCTTATCATTATCATTATTATCATTATTATTATTATTATTCACAGGGAGATCGTAAGTACATTGTCTTTTTTAATGACATACCCTTGTATAAGGCTGATATCCTATGATATAGTATTAGGGGGCCAGTCCTAATAGCTATATCCGAAGTCGAGGTGTATGTACCCGACCCTGCGATATACCGACACAAGTAGAGATTGACCGTGCTCAGGTACGACAGTATATAATCTATCGTAAAAAATAATTTAATGAAAGTTTCAGAGAACATTTTATTTTCGAGAACATCATCCCAGGACTTGGAAAGGGTCATACCCGGGAACACCATCGCTCAATACACTAGCGATCCCCGTATACGGTGTAGTATCATCGTCGATCGACCTTTCGCACTCGT
This sequence comes from Paulinella micropora, assembly GCA_019918135.1. Lineage (NCBI taxonomy): Eukaryota > Cercozoa > Imbricatea > Euglyphida > Paulinellidae > Paulinella > Paulinella micropora. The sequence continues at coordinate 59,158 of WBZZ01000645.1, forward strand.
ATGTTGCGATCGAATGCCAAGTTATATCACTGAGTCTTTTTAATATTCATATTGATAACTGATGATGCATGATCAAATCATGATACGCCGTGGGCAATCAACCAGTTTGTTTGAGACGCGTAAAGAAAAACAATTTCTTTGTCACTGCCTTCGTCGTCTGGCGCGGATTTCTTTGCCTAGTGGAGGACCACCAACAAAAGTCAGATCGAACTTTGACTGTTCGAGAATGTCCCAGATCTTATTAGGGATTCCGCCCAACGATAATTCAAAAGGGACATCAAGCACTCCTCTTGGCAGTGTCTGAATGGTCCACGCAGTGTAATCCTTGTCTCTGGGAGTAATTGTATCATCCCATGTCTCGAGACTTTTTGCGTCTTTATATACTGGCAGATAATGTCTTGCCTTTGGATCCTCAACCGGGTCCATACTTCTCCAGAACTGGAGTATCGGTTGTACTATCTTTGCGGCTGATGATATTTTGAGTGTCCGTGTGACACGCATCTGTCGTGGGACCGCCACAACCCGCATCAAGTATAAGTCTGAGAGAGTGTCATCAGCGACATTGCTCCGCTGGTCTCATCAGATAGAAAGCATCTTTCACCCATGCGATGGTTGCTATCGCATCGCCTTCCTTCCATCGCTCATGGACAATCTCAACGTTGCCCGCGTTTGGGTCAGTGTCCGTCCCCTCCTCCTCCTGGTGGACGTCCTTTGATCCCATCGACCTCATCGCCTTCCTCGGTTGGTCGTTGATAAGATCATTCCGCGCTCTCCTTAGCTGCGCCTCTGTGATCTTCTCCTTCTTTCCGCTATGCTCTCGCGGAGACTTAGACTGAGTCCCCACCGCGCTTATGCGGTCAGTCTTCTCCTTACTGTCCACCTCACTCTCCTCCTCTCAGCTATCGGTGCCCGATAAGCATCGTCTTGGTCTATGCCAGCCTCCTTGTGGATGGGCGGCACCTCTTTGAAATCGTCCTTCATCCGTTTTAACGCCTCCTCAACGGATTCATCTTCCAGTAAGAAGGGATCATACTTAATCAGCCTTCTTACATTCACAATTTGCACCTTCCCTCTACCCCTGATCTTGTAGTTCAGAGGTCCCGTCTGTTCCATAATCTGATAAGGTCCTTTCCAGTGAGTGAACAGCTTAGAGCTGACTCCCTTCGGGACTTGAGGATGGTACAACAGTACAATATCCCCAACCCGAAACTTGATCTGATCCAAGTGCGCTTGTCGCACCCCTTCAGCATCAGTCTTTCGGCGCTCCGCCTCTCTATGCGCCCTGACTATTTGTTCCGCCTCCATCTTCACTCTAAGTCTCATCCCAAACAACTCATCCGCATCCGCCCAAGTGTCTTTTGGGTGAAGGAGCGAAGTCGGGGTATCAGGCTCACGCCCTTATACTAACTGATATGGCGAGATTGAGCTCTTCGAGCCTCCTAACGCCGTAGAGGGTAGACAGTTCATTGCAAACGCAAATGATGGTGCTGCCTCGACCCATGCTCTTTGATTCTCCTTCTTCGTGCAATACATCTTTAGCGAGGCTTTGAGGGGTCTGTGTACCCGCTCGATTTTCCCATTTGCTCGCGGGTTATAGGCAGTAACATATTGCCATTTCATCCCGTAATACTTAGATAGTTTGTCGATGACCTCGTTATTAAAGTCCGAGCCTCGATCAGAACATATCTTTCTTGGTACTCCGATCTGTGAGATGATCCCATCGATCAGCGCCTCGGCCGTCGTCTTGCCGGTAACGTCTTTGACAGGGATGATCCACACATAGTTGGTGGCTCTGTCAATAGCAGTGAGGAGGTATTTGTAACCATCCTTCGATTCTGGGAAAGGTCCCACATGATCAATGTGTATAAACTCAAACATCCCCGCATGAAGAGGAAATTCGCCAATCAGGCCGAAATTTGCCTTCAGTGGTGTTTTGTTTATCTTGCACGGGATGCATGCATCCACCGCCTGATCTATCTCCTCCTTCATCTTCTTCCACCAGAATCGCCTCGCTACGAACATGTGAGTTCGTTGTCGACCCGGATGCGCCAAAAGTGGGCAATTGTGGGCTGCGACGAATATAAATCGTCTCAGACTCTCCGGTACCCAAAGGGTCCATTTGTCCGGCTGTGACGCATAGCGACCGTGAAGGCCCTTGTACCACAGTAGACCATCTCTCCATCCCATCTCCTTCATCTGATCTTTGATCGCTTTCGTCATCCGTAGCTCATCCGGGTTCTGATATAACTGTATCAGTTCTTTAAACTCCGGATCTTGAGCCTGTTGTTGCCTCCATGCGGTAGGCGAGGCTATATGGATAGTACCATCTTCTAGCCGTACCCCGATTCTTTCCGGGTCATCGTCTAGGTCACTTCTCCGCTCTTGAGGAGGCTCCGCATAAACTTCCTGCGTCTCCTCTTCCTCTCTTATGTTCGCCTTCGCATTCTCATATACCTCATAGGACCACTCAGCGTCCTCCTGTGTATGTAGCTCACCACATATCCCGTGATCCGGGCCTTGTGGACTGTACCGTAGACCTGTGCGGTCATATCGGACTCCACTCGCCATCTCCATCGCCTCAATGTGGCTGACCTCATACACCTTGTCAGTGGACAAGTCTTCCATCTCCACCGTGGACACCAACGCCGATACTTCTGAGTTAAACTCTAGCCTAGAGAGGCTATCAGCGACCACATTTCGCTTTCCCGGTAGATGGACCATTGTAAAATCGAAACAAGACAAGAACGCTTGCCACCGCGCCAGCCGTCCAGTCTGTTCATGATTCATCAACCATAACAGGTTATGATGATCAGTTCTGACAGTAAATTGAGGTCCTCCCCACAAATACTCTCTGAGCCTCTTGAGGGCCCATACTACCGCTAACGCATCTCTTTGCCTTGTGCAATAGTTTCTCTCCGCCGCACACAACTTCCTACTAATAAACATGATTGGGCGTAATTTCTTCTCCTCATCCTCTTGTTGTAATACAGCCCCAATCGCAAACTTAGATGCGTCTGTATCGACTACGAATTGTTTCGTAAAGTCGGGCATCGTTAACACCAGTCCTCCGTCTTTCGGGTCTTTATAAATAAGATCTTTGAGCGCATGAAACGCTTGCAAAGCCTCTTCGCCCCACTTCTCAAAGTCTCCAAAATCTATCATTTTCTCCAACTTAGCCCGTGTTGCACCCCAATCGGGTATAAACTGGCTATAGTATTGCGCCATCGCAAGGAATGAGTGCGATTCAGTGCGGTTCTTCGGTATCGGTCGATTCATAATCTCCTCCCTCTTCTCTTTGATATCGAGACTCGATTATGGGAGATCTCGTACCCTAAGTATGTCACACTCGTCTTGGCAAGTTGACACTTCTTTAGATTGCACTTCAGGCCAAAAGCTCCGATGCGCCTGAATATATCGGACAAATGATCGATATGCTCCTCCATTGTGTTAGAGTATACGATAATGTCATCGATATAGCAAAATGCATATTCTCCCGCCTTCTGTCCCCGCCTTCTCATAAAGCCTCCGTCAGACAAATCATCGTACTGACTGCTCAACATCTTCTGCATCGCCTTCTGGAAAAGTCCTGGGGCTTGCTTGAGGCCCATCGGAAGCACTTTCCATTGGTATATTTCCATACCCACCACAAACGCCGTCAGCCATCTGGACTTTTCCTCCAGTGGTATCTGCCAGAAGCCATTCTTAAGGTCAATGACAGAATAGAATTTTGCATTCCGCAGTACTCTCCTTCCTTCTTCTAATGTCGGGAGAGGATTTCTCTCTTCCTCCGGCACCTTGTTAACACGAGCATAGTTAACTGTCAGGCGCCATTCTCCTCCTGGCTTCGGCACTATTCTCGGTTGTGAGACTATTGGAGATGTTGATCTCTCAATAAAGTCCTAATTGAGCAGCTGTCTTGCTAGCTCCTCCGCTATCTTCGCCTCATGTATACTTAAATTCGCCCTTCGTGGTGCCGGTGACGGCTCCGCACCCGGTATTTTGTAAATAACCGCAGTGAAATCTTCAGGTTTGACACCACCTGCATGTGGAGGGTCAAAAATTTCCTTGTTCTCCTCTAATTTGGCTTTTAAAAGCTCCTTCTCCTTCTCCGTGCCTACTCCTTCTTCCAATATTTTCCGCGCCGCATCTTGAAAATCTTCATCAGACATCTGCTTATGCTGCTTGAGGGGTTCTCTGTCCTCCTCCAAGCCTAAGTCCTCTTCCGAGACATCATCTAGGCCAGTCTTTTCATACGTGACCGTGTCCGGCTCATCATCTTTACCGAGCTCCACCAGCATGTTAATGAGTCTCGCGTATTGCAAAGGAGCTTTACGGGTGTAAAAACCATTAAAGCATGTGAATGTTTGCGGTATCAATTTCAACTTGTCGAGGTCTCTGAGTTTCCGCTTGTATGCACTGCTCTGCTCACGAGTTCCCATACGACAAGCCACCACTAGCTGTTGCTTGCGAGAGGGTACCGGTATAGGATGATTAATAAGCCTGTCCCTTATTTCCTGCGCCCATATCGCCTTCTCATTATATGGCAGGATAATAGTATACGGCTTATTATTTTCGAATAAAGTCCGTAAGCATTTCTTCACTTCAGTTAGTGAACGCGGCCACGTCGGCTCGTCACCCCAGAAATCAGTAATAAAACTTTTAATAGTTTCTGGTGGAGTATCCGGGATTCGCCCCGTTCTCCTTGGTACAAACGCTCCCTTTTTTCTTCTCCTACTTTCGCATGGAAACAGTATCCGTTAGTAATATGGACATCTGTTCCTACTCCTTCCGCAAATCTCGCTAACGACGGGCTTCTTTGTGCGACACATATAATCTCCTCCTTTCGCTTCTCGATTAAGTCATCAATAGACTTTTTGTCCCAATGGCATGTCGGAACTGTGACAGTGCACACTTGGGATTCCCAATTGTCGGTCCAGGACAGCTCATCCGGTCTTACGACATGGGGGTGAACGTACACCTCAAGTGCCTCATGTGCGATTGCCATCTTGATACCAATCAAATTATTTGTTTTGTGAAAGAGTTATGAGGGAGCTGTGTTGGAGTATTTGTTTTCGTCTGACGTCCCCGTGTGAGACAGGTTAGTGAAAATTCACTCTGTTGCATGTGTGGTAAAGCAGAAAGAAATCACCCTAGTGATGTGGACTCCAAATGTAATGCTCCCAACGATAGCTCGTAAAAAGTCGGTAATACAACCAAACACAGTCCTCAAAAGATGAGAATGATGTCTCGTTATATTAGCTCAGTGAAGCCAAAAAGGAAAACGGCAACAGACCAGGAATAAAATGGCATCAGGTCCAATCCGGACAAATAATACTGAAAAACAAGCTGGTGCACCTGTCACCAGGAAAAGGTACTTTTTACCGGCTATCCGGGGGGGGTGATGCCTACAGTTCCTATCATACTATCATAGGTTATTATATTAATAATAGTGGTCTAACAGGTTATCGAGCCTTGATTAGCAAACTCTGCGTTACCAGCTTTAATCCGCCAGTCACGTGCACACTGAAGTCTGAAAGGAGAGGCATTAGGCCTCCTTCATATAAGTGCAAGGGTCGACGTGCAGTAAGCAGTCGACAACATTTTGCGGGCTGGCTGAAGGCACCCACCTCAAACGTGTCTTGACGGTGGCTAGACGGAATAGCACAGACACACCAAACTGCTTCATCCCCTATAATAATTTCCCCATTTCTACTCGGAACCGTAGGAATTTATTGATAGTTGAGTTTAACTCCTGCCACGGTCTTCCGCACTTTGGTCCAACAACATGGCTTACCCCATGTTCGGGACATCGTTAGGCAAAGGGTTTAAAGTGGACCCACCACCATTCAATAGCAAGGACCCTGACTGAGATAATTGGGAGTACGGGTTCCTAGCTACTATGGCGGTATATGATCCACTGGGGACAGGCGAACTCCCACGGTTCACCCCATAAGACACACCCTTTGTATCTACAAATACAGATCAAAAAGACAAATATCTTCGAGTCCCCTGACACCCCTCTTAATGAACCCTTTCAATCACCAGGAGAAGAAGAGCATGACGCACAAGAGCAAGGAAAGAAGAAAAAGTCTAGCATTGTTAAGAGAGAAAGAAGTAGCTCAGCCTCCAGCACCTCGTCAGCTGTGAAAGCAGAACAGAAAGATAGCTCTGCATCTAGCTCTTGCTCTATCTCACCTCAACCCGTCATATCATCTGCTCCTGCACCTCACGAACAAAAAGGACAATCAGGAATTCCCGTTCTGGCTACTGAATCCAGACCTAATCCTATTTTCGCATCCTTGTCCACAGCGAGATATTACGAACAGTTAGAAGAGAGAAGAAAATTAAAACACAACCGTTTCATTTTTGCTCTTTTAATTCAGTCCTGTAGCAAGTACAAGGAAGCTATGGCAGTGATTAGGACGGCTGGTACTGACAGAGTTGAGTGCTTTATGGCACTCCGGAAGCGATATGGGGGACTTGATTTGGTCAAGTGGAAGGAGCGTCAAGAATTCCTTGATTATTCCTACCCCAAGAAGATTCAAGACGTGAGACCTTGGCTCACTGTCTTTCAATCTAATCTGGCAGACCAAGAGGCAGTCATGAAGGTACCCTACCCTGAACTTGTCAAAATAGAAATGGTCATGAAGAAGCTTGAACATCTGACTGAGTTTGAGAGTTATAGGAATAAGGTCACAAGCTTCCTACCGGAAGAACGACCTGGATGGGAGTCGTTTGTTAAGGTAATAGAGCAGATAGCACAGACGGAGGAATCTAAGTCTAAGATGAAAGGCTCCATGCCTCTGGAGGCGGTTTTTGTACTTCCTCATCGAAAACTCACTCTGGGTCAGGCACTCGAAACGACCCCATAACAGTCAATCTCATGGGGAACCAGACAGGAAAGGCACCTCAGCGTGAGGGGTGCTTTAATTGTCATGGGGACCATCATATCAGGATTTGCATCGTCCCTTGTAACCTCCCTGAATGCCCACGAGATGGGCATGTCCCAGTCAACTGCCCCGTTAGAAAGAAGGCAGCTAGAATAGTTAACTTAGCTAAGGGAGTAGGAGAGCTGAGTCTAACTAAAACAAATAAGACTAAGGAGAACAGTAAGGGGACGATAAAGATGATAAGACAAAAGAAGGACGGAGGGAAGGAGAAAAGGAAGCTTAAATCGTCTGATTTCATCAAGAAAAGCACAGCCAAAACAAAGACAATTAGTCTGAATGCAGGAGGTTCTGACTCCTCTGCTTCTGGTAGTTCAGAAGAAGAAGGAGAGGAGTCCGAAGCTCATGATTCAGACGAAGAGTCTGCTACTCTTGATGAAGAAGAAGGAAAGGAGGGAGTAGGAGAAATAGGGTACATCAACCATATGTTATCCATAAACATGAAGGAGAAGAGGAAACTGACGAAGAAGAACCAAAACCATCATTTGATAGTGCCCCACCCACTTCCTCTTTTGGACCACAGACATCGCCACCTCACGCATCAGAATTGAAGGACAGGAAGAGGGAGAGCAATACACACGCACATGACATGCATGCTCATCATTCTGTCTCTCAATCACCCTTTATCCCCCTCCTGAAAGACAACCGTTTCGTCACCTCCCTTGACATGGTGGGCGACCCAAGGTAATATACCCTATGGAGGATGGGTGGGGGCCTCGCCGTGTCAAGGGGGGTTACAGAAAAGTTTTGATGAAATCCCGGGATTCTACCTTAATCCACTTGCGTGAGGAGGAAGGCCCACTAGTACTCCTCAATCTATATGCGCAACCCATTAGGGGGAACATGATCATCGTGTCAAACACAAAGCAATGCGAAGGGTTCAATAAGAACAATGCGCGGTGCGCATGGAGCGTAGGGGCAGTTCGGGCTCAAAAAGCAGGCAGTCAGTGTGCAAAAGGGATGGAAAAGCACGGATGCGATTTCTGTTCCCACCATACCAGTAATGAACGGACTAGGAGTGATTTACTGGCAGTGGTTAGGGCACAACTGAACATGGGGGGTGTACCGTGGACCTATGGTTTGATGTTAGCCCGCCTATGGATTGGGTAACGAGGCAGTGGAGTAGAGTAGACCAGAACTCCCCTTCTATTCAGCCTGATTCTCCCACGTCATCGCCCACACACGTCAACGCACAAACCTGTCTCCTCTCACAGCTCTAGCGCTACTCTGCCTTCTCTCACAGGACATATGCTCCCTACTTCAACTGTACAACGTTCTAACTCAAACGTAGAAACGAGCAAGAACGCTGAGGTTGCAGTAGGGGGAAACACTCAAAACAGAGAGAGAGAGAGGTCAGGGAGAGACGATGACTGACGAAGATGACGATGAAACCGATTCCTATGCCTCTCCCCGGAAGCATTCTTCTTTCCCTTAATCATCTGTACAACGCTCGAACTCTAAGAAGGAGATGAGTAAGAGCGCTGAGGATGGAGCAGGGGGCGAAGTAGAGAGAGAAGTCAAGGATGTACGCTCCCACCGTATCACACATTCCCCATCATCACGCCTTGCACCTAGCGTCTTAGTTGAATGAAGGGATAGATAAAGAGTTAGAGAGCGATAGGATTAGGAGGGATCCCACGATTGCATGGCGATGGGAAGAGGGGAAGATGATGATAGTCGGGGGGAATGGGGAGTCTCAGATACCACCGAGATACAGAGGTTGGTCGGAGCGTTAGCAGAGGGTGCTAGGGAACTAGAGGTGAGAGATTCTCTCATTACCGGGAAGGATGGGGAAGTCAACGAATTTTACGAAGAACTTTATATGGATATACAAAGGTTCGTCATTTCGATGGCCCATAAATGGAATAACCCTTTTGCGAGAGGGCTCATTGCGGGATTCCCACATCTTCGAACTCAATTATCGGAATATCGGGAATATCTACAACGCCTAGGGGTAGAAGGAGAGAACGTCCGAGACATTCCACCGTCAAGACCCAGCACATCTTCAAACAACTCACCTCCATCCTCTGAAAAAGAATGTGTTGTGATGGTGCATGAAAGAGAAGAAGATGAGAAAGACACACCTGAAAGAAGTATAGCGGGGATGGTTTGGGTAGATGATAGTGGGGCTAGCGAGTCTCAATCACCCCATAAGGACGTGTTTGTCAGAATGAAACACAATCCCCAAAGGGTCAAGATCGCAAAAGGTAGCATCAAAACTGAGTACAAAGGAAAGGTTTTGATGGAGCTATCAGGGTCAAACGGAGAACTAATCCACGTGTACGATTCCCACACAACCTACAATCCTCACCTCATTTACGGGCTTGTCGCTACATCAGCCTGGCTGAAACGAGGGCTAGCGGTAGTTCATCAGAACAAGCAGGTGGTTGTCGTGAAATCTCCGATTCACATCAAAGAAGAAGCAATTGTCGCAAGGGAAAGATCACTCCCCAACAATGTGTTTGTATTTGACCCACCAGGAATGGCCCCCCTAGACCCAAACAAGAGATACGAGCCGGTACCGTTGGAGAAGCAGAATGTGAGTACTGCTTAAGGAATAAGATTACGAATGCACCACACTTTCACCGGAACCATCATGTGGTAGAACGCCATCCCGGGGTTCATATTTCTATGGGCACTCAGGGATGGTGGAATAATACTGTATGATCATGGGATGGTAAACGCTATAAATTTACGGTCAAGTGTCTCGGTTCTAATTTCGAGCTCGACTATTATCCGCGGCACAAGAATGAATTCTTCCCTTGTTTCCTTAAAGCCGTCACGTATTTTGAAAGGCACGCAAACAGGAAAGTCAAATTTATTACTTGTGACCAAGAATATGGTCGTTACGCATCCTTTCAGGAGTGGATTGACACAAACCAACCTATTTTAATTGAGGCTCCCACAGCCGAGAAACAGGCAGTCTCGAAGATAGAGAGGTCGCATCAAACCAATGGGGGTCCCGCACGAGCCATGCTTAGTGATGCGGACCTCCCTCCGTCTTTCTGGACGGAAATGGAGAAAAATGCCACGTACATCAACAATCTGCTCCCGATAGCAAAAGGGCCCTTTAAGGGCAAGTCCCCCTACGAGGTCATTCACCGCCGGAAACCTTATCTACATCATCTTCGCACCACGGGTTGCGCTGCCGTGATGAAGATGAAGGCCCGACGACGTAAAGGCGAGAGGGGAAAGAAAGTCATCTTCTTAGGATACGAACGTAATACCGGGTATTATCGAGTTTATGATCCAATTGCACGGGTAATACACGGTAATGTCTGAAATGTTATGTTCGATGTCTGGAAATTGGGAAAACGAGAGGCATCCAAAAGCCTCGAGGGAACAGCAGACGGGGATACGTTTTCGGTCGAGTGGGAATCGGCCACACCCCCTGCTGTTCCACCCATGTCCGAGAAGAAGGATAGCTTGAGAGTGTCAGAAACTACACATAGCGAAGATACTCAAAAAGCCCCCACTGCACCGTTAGCACCCCGGGTAGAACTGAATAGCGAAAATGACTTGGAAATTTCTGGGAACGACAATGATAGAATAAACGTCGCTCCCCCGCGTCATGATTTCGGTAACCTTCCCCCACTTATCCCTCCTACACCCCCTTCTAAGAGTGTAGAGAGTATAGCTCAGGGGGAGAGTGCTAGGGTAGTGGGGAAAAGGGGGAGGAAATCCAAACTTAAACTCGTATTGTCCGGGAAGGTCATTCAGATTCCAGCACGGGAATTCGGTGAAGAGTGTGCTAAAACCACTTATGGTGATAAAGGGGATACTACCATGCGAAAGGGAATTACCCTAGAACCGTCTGCCCCCGTAGTCAGGAGAAGGAAACGATTCCCTGCCCATAACGTTAAGTTTGACGACGGAGTGACGGAGAAAATAATAGACTCTGAGATATTAAAGTATGAGGTTTCAGGGGGAGTAGCGATACCCCCAGCCCTTGCATCAGATTCTCAGCAGGCTACTATGAAACCGGCACGCCCAGACCCCAATGTTACGAGCGAGTTCGATCATGCCGAGGGGGAGAGAGTTAAGATCGCTGCTGAAAAAGACAAACATCCCCCGGGTTGGAGATCCCACAAACAAGGAAACATTTCCTCTGAGAACATCATCCCCGCAAAAACCAGAAGCAAACATATCTCGGTCTGCGCTAAAGAAGAGAGAATAGATTATTGGCTGGTAACAGAGCAAGTCCCGGAATTCCCCGTGGTGCAAAAGCCGAAGGATAGAAGGCAGGCGAGAGAGACAGAAGTCAAGCAGCAAGAAGAGCTCAAAGCCTTTGAATGGAAGAGAGAGAGCGAAGCGATAAGATCGGGTACTCCTATCATCCCTGTAAAATGGATAGACACGGTCAAACAGCAAGGTACGACCGATGAATACCATAAAGCTAGGATCACTTTGAGAGGAGACCTCCTGAAAGCGGGGTTACAGTACGACCCTAAACGTACATATCCCCCCACCGCATATCATCGCACTATCCTCCTCATCATTGCCTATGCTGCCTGCTTTGGAATTGATCTTTGGCTCATTGACTTTACCACAGCTTATTTGCATGCTAAGATGCCATACGATATCTATGTCAAACCACCTCCGGGTTTCGAAAGGGAAGGTTACTTATGGCTCCTTAAGAAAGCCCTTTATGGACACCCGGAGGCTGGGAGACTATGGTATGATGTGATGTCAAAGGAGATGGTAGAGAAGCAGGCTTTTATCACGTTCTCACTAGACAGAGCTTCTTTCATTAATCATGGGAGCAATCCCCTAACTACCCAACTCCTCTCCTTCCACGTTGACGATGGGCTTCATGCGTCAACAGAAGCTAGCCATGTAGGATTGGTAGTTAAAACTGAACCTGCTTAAACCATTTTATTTTCCCCTAGTGTAACTAAAAGCAAGTAAGAAAAAAAACCAATATCAATAAACCAATAACAACTAGAACTAGGAAAAGAATTATTAAAGTCACGAACTGAAACTCTATTTATCCGCTTGAGGGTTGGCAATAATAAGCTAGTGACCGGGCTAGTTAATATTAATAACATGGATTATTAACAATTAAACCTTTAATCATTACGGGACGGAAAACACGTGCTTAAGTCGTACGAGTTGTAGCAGAAAGTGGAACGAAAGTGCGGACTCCGCCGCAGTGATAACCAGAGTCACTCAAAATTATTGTTGTAAGTAATTGTGTCAGCTTTGGCGCCAAAAACTTTATGTTTACATATCCTTAGGCGCGGGCTGACTTGAGTGAACTCTGACCCTTTTCTAGGCTGCTTTAGCAGGGGAACGAGGGAGGTAAAGGTTAAGGAGAAAAGTTACTGTAAATTTGATAGGCTGCTTTAGCAGGAATTGAGGGAGGGAGAAGATAGTAGAGAAAAGTTACGGTAACTCGAGATACAAAAACTGGCAAATCTGGCCGCCTTAGGGTCGGTCCCTTTTGTGCCGGTTCTTCTAAATACGCGCTTAACAGCGAAAGAAAGAACTTGAAAACAAAGAAAAACTAAAAGGGTGGGAAGGGAAGGGACAGAAAGATAAATGCTTTCTTGCGAAGGCTAGCAACAAGAAAAAGCAAGCAGAACAAGAGGCAGAAAGCAAAGCATGTGGGTTTGGCCTTCGGCCTAAACAATAATAAAAGACCGGTCCACCTTCGGCGGAAGGGGAAAACTAAACGTTTCCATACGGCCGTGCCGGCCGGGTAAAGAAACGTTTTTCCAAAACGGATTATCCAAAAACGATAGTAACAGTAAAAATAAAATAGCAAACCTGAATCAATTTTAACGGAGGTTAATACTACGTACTAACCATAAATAGCTTGAAGAAGCACTGGTTCAGATGTAAGAACTTAGGGAAGGCAAAAGAGTTTAAGAACATGCAGATAGTACAGTCTGAGAAACGACTTTACTGCACCAACGGAAGTATGAGCTTCTCATCTTAGGTGAGTTAGATTATATGAAAGAGGTGCCTGCCAAAACCCCTTTTACTTCTGAAAATCCCGCACCCTCTGAAAGTTGGTCACTGTCTCTTCAAGTACGACCTTAGGTGTCTCATCGGCATGCTCATATTCTTAGCTGTTCATACCCACCCTCTGCTCATATGTCCCCTAAGCATAGCTGCCAAACACCAAGTACCATCCCCTGACATATCATACGCCATGGTCCATAGGATGTTCCTGTGGTTGTTGACCCCTAGAGCCCTGCTCTTCAAACGGGGTGATGAACGGTTAGTCAAGATGCTATCCGAAGGGTTTCGTGTCCCTAGGCTCCCCAAATCGTGGAAACAGCTAGCGGTCCATCTGCCGCAGAAAAGGCATTAGGCCTTTACGCGTGCAAGTCTATGGACATCAACGATTTCTGTGTCCCCATGATAGCTAGTATAGAGAAGCTAGTCAATGAACACCCACTCGTCGGGTACCTCGACTCGGACTTCGCCGGGGAGAAAGTCACGCGCAAGTCCGTTCCGGATACATCTTTCTTTTCAATTGATCACCCATTGCCTGGTTCTCCAAACTTCAGACCGTCATAGCTCAATCAACCCTCGAGTCAGAAACCGTATCGGCCAACGAAGCGATGGGGGGAATCACGGACCAAACATATCGACGTAAGATACCACTTACTCGAAAAATTGTTCAAAAAGGGAGTTGTAAAGCTATTCCGGGTACCAACGTTTAACGGAGGATAATATCGCAGATCTATTTACCAAGATAAATTTCACGTGCGAAAAGTTTAATCATTAGCGGATCAGATCTCGGTGAAGTTGGTAAAGGAATTTCTCGTTAAGTTCGGAAAGGAATTCAAGCTATGACCACCGGATATATATATTACGTGGTGTGAAGTATATTATATTCATTTTCATTGCGCTTTATATTAAGTTTAGTAATTTTCTCGCATACTCTATGTTGAGGGGGAGTGATTTAGGTGAATAGAGCGACGCCAGACAATGCGGTTTGCGCGAGGCTTTATGAACGCGCATAAGCCCAGACTTTCACCTGTGCTCCCCCCCCGCTCTCGTTAGTCACTAATAGCAATAGAATTATTCTTGGTCGGAACAGGGGGAGGAAAAGATCATTTGCGGTGTCGCGATACCAGAGGTGATCGGAAGGCCCCAATGCTGAGTACGTGCGTGTTCCCGGACTGGCAACGAGTCCCGGAACCTGCACTGCGCCCCACGAGTTTATTATCATCAACCGTTAGTATAATTATTGCATATTATTTGTACTTACGATTGTATATATATATATATATAATATATTTAAGAGGCCAAGTTGGAAATCTAGTTGTGGTTGGGTCGAAGGGTGATTCATCGCTCCTCGTGAGTTGATAGACCTGGGTCCCTCCCTTCAGAGAGTACAGACCCGCCAATAATTTTTTTAGATTTTATACCCCCTTACGGGAAGCGCTTGAAAATTTTATTTTTATATTACTTTCGTTGTTAAGATAGTTATAGATTGTACATATATATTATCATCAGAATATTACATATTTATTTTATCACTTCTTTCGAGGTCATTACTATATCTATGTATTTTCATATGATATGTATATATGTCTATTACATGTCACTTTTACTCATACGTGAGGTAGGGAGAGTAAGGAAATAATCCTCTTCTCGTTGGGTAGGCCCGACTATACCACAGGCCCGCTGCCTTGTATGTACTCTAACTGATGCATACTCGCTGTGGATAGAAGGGTAGCCAATCCCGACATTACTTCTCGGAGAGTGTGAGGGTAAGAGTATATGTTTTGAGTTTGTGTTTTCTTATGTTTCACAAAATAGTAGTAGGTGGCGTAACTTTTATAGGACCGGCAGTAACTTACATATTAATTTACTTTGTTCCAGGGGGAGTGTTGGAACTATAATCTTAATTAATAGTTCAGGACCGGCCGTATCAGAGTAACGGTGTCATTAGAGCCATTACTTACGATCCGGCCAGTCCAGTTACGCGGCGCGTCCTGTTCGCGCCTTTTCTTATTAAAGCTGTAATACTGCTTAAAGCGTAGCGTTGCTATCATAGGTCATTATATTAATAATAGTGATCTAACAACAAAGAGCCACTTCCTAATGTCCGCCCTAACGATAATATTATCCGGCATAAAAAGGTAGTACCGGCTACTTGTCTTAATATTATCGTTTTCAACCGGTGGAGGCTCAAAAGTATATATTAATCAATAAAAACGGATATAACCATCATCTATCTTGACGAGATATAGCTCATCTATACATCACTGTGTATAGTGGTATAAGAAAAGGTCGCATATTTACCTAGAATATCTGCGCCTACCGTTGAACTTGATCCCCCCTCCGGGGCCCCGTCTTATACGGGAACCGTAGTTATTACTGTCGACATTCATTTTAGCCTTCTTTACAACAATAAAGAAGTTTGACACATATAAAAACTTTTACCCATATAGAAACTTTGAACTATATAGAAACTTTGACACGTCAAACTTTTTATATAGGTCAAACTTTTCATATAAGTCAAAGTTTTTTACATATGTTAAACTTTTTACACTTCAAATTTTTTTAGGTTTAACTTTTTCTATAAATCAAACTTTTCTAATACACCGAAAAATATAAGAATATTAATATTAATATTAATATTAATATTAATATTAATATTAATAATATTATTAATAATTCAGTACTTGCAATTCAAATTTTCAAAATCTTGTGAATATAATATTTTATTAATAATAACAATTACTAGTAGTTTAACTGAGCAGCAGTAATATTAGTTGACTATAAAACAAAAAACGAATATATTATTAAAGTTTATTTTAGTTTCATTAATTTGGGGTATTCAATGTCGGTACTGTCGAGCCACAAAAGTGAGATTGGTTGCAAATGCAAACGCTTTGAAAATTTCTTCCCTGCAAGCTCCTGTACCCCTGTGAGCCCGCATCCACCTCTTCGCGTTCTGGAAAACCAACTCGCATGGCATGAACTCTGGAAAGTAAGCAGGCAGGCGAACAACTCTCACCCCCACAGCAAGAAGAAGCAGATCCTGAACTTCTCGCCATTCCTCCGCGCCGTGAACTTTTGCATTATCTACAACGAGAATATCACCGTCCCCCAAGTGTCCGTGATGGGCAGACTCCCGACACCTCCCCAGCTCCGTACCTACACTCCAGCACTACCTTTCCTTCTACCTTCGCTTGGGGAAGTGGCTTTTTTCAAATTGCTTGAATGGATTTGGATGATAGAAAAAATTTAGGCTGGGACTTCACTTTTGTCGGTTATAATCAAAAGATATTATTTAATGCAAGCCGGGGTCTATATCCACTCAACTCAAGCACTCTGAGAATAACCTAATCTTCCTCCTCTACAAAAGAGAGGAAACCAGTATGGTGGGAAAATGTAGGAGACTGTCAGAGCCATGCAACAAAAAGGACACAAAGAGCCATTTCCTAATGTCCGCCCTAACGATAATATTATCCGGCATTAAAAAGTAGTACCGGTTACTTGTCTTAATATTATCGTTTTCAACCGGCTCAAAAGTATATAAACAAAAACGGATATAGCCATATCTTGACGAGATATAGCTCATCTATACATCACTGTGTATAGGGGTATAAGAAAAGGTCGCATATTTACCTATCTGCGACTACAAATTCACTCGCGGAAGTGATTCCTTGTTATTAAATGTATTTTAAGATGGGGGGGGGGGGTTTTAATAAGTATTCATAAACCGATAAGGACTTTTGACAGGCCTCATCTGCGTCCATGTGTTGGCTCCGGACAACTACTGTATCGCAAGTATATTTGCAATCAGTACAACGCTTAACCCCCAATGGAGAGGGAACCGAATCCAAAGACCGGAACCGTCAAAAGGGGAAAGACAGGTGGCCGGGCACGACTGGCCGAACACGTGTGGGCAGCCTTCTGTGTGAAAGGGTGGTTTCACAACAGTCGGGGGGAAAGATTCTCCAGTTATCTTGTGGTTGTTGGATGCACTTTTGGTTGGACGCTATCTGGTTCGTTGGGTACTCGTTGGTATTGCGCAGGGTTCAACCAAAATCGTTGGGTGTGTGCAGGGCTGAGCGACGTTGGTTACTCGTTGGGTCGTGCGTCAACTTTAGTTCACTGGCAGGGGTTGGCTTTGTGCGCGGATCGTTGGATTCTCGTTGGTCAAGCTAAGAGATCGTTGAGTGTGTGTAAGTTTCCAGCTTCGTTGACTCCTGTTGTTTCTTGTTCTGTTGCTGTTGGGCAGCTCTTGTTGGTTCACTTTATCTTCTGGGAAGTAAGGGGGCTTTGGTTGGTGCGACCAATCTATGCACGCAAGTTCGCTGGACAGTGTGTATTAAGACCGGAAGTCTTGACCCTTACGAGCTCAAAGGAAAAATGAAATTCAATAATAAATTGAACAAAACTGGTTCAAGGCTATCCTCCACTTCTAAAGTAGAAAGGGAAGCCAGAATTGAACCCAAACAACAAACCAAAGGGAAAACCGCTAAAAACAGAGTGTCCCTTTGACACGGGTCAACTGACACGATGCGTTACGTCCGTAACCTGCACAAATGCCAAAGCATACCACAAACAACAACCCATAAGTGCAATTTCCCTTATTTAGCCATAAATTCCCAGTCAAGGGAAAAAAAACTGCCAAATTTCACGGAATTTCCGTGCCAATTTTCCTTAACTTCAAACGGTTACTACATACGCTACAAAAGGATCGGGTAAACGATATTAATGTGGGAGGTTATTGAATACGGCTGCTACAGCTTTGTGTAACTTACATCCTACAAACCTTCACCACTCCGGTATACGGTTAAGTGTAAAATATAGAATTTAAGGCCCTATGGGATTTAAGCTTCCAAGCTTTTCCCCATACCCCTTATCCTAATACAACAATGATTAAAACCGGAAGTATTGTTCAGAACCGGAAATGTAATAAGAATTCATCTTAAAATACATTTAATAACAAGGAATCACTTCCACGAGTGAATTCCCGTAAAAACAAATAGCGTAAAAACGATGTAGTATACAGTGGGTGTTACATAGCACCCCTTCCCCCTCCTTTGAGATCGCTCGATCTCTCCCCCATAAGCCGGTACTAACGATTATACGTAGATGTAGTCTCCGTTGGTATTATTCCAGGAATTGTAATCTCGTTAGTACCGGCTTATGGGGGAATCCCAGCCGACTGTCCACCATCCCAAGAGCTACCCAAGCTCGACTCTCGATTCAATCTACCAAGAGCCATCCAACAGATTAAAGGCTTGCGCTTCATGTGGGCTAAGTTCCTAGACTTAATATTGCCCGAAGATCGTGAACTAACACTCGGAAAGTTCACGTCCTCAACCCTACGCACGCGCGATTTTCCCGAAGTCACAGTCCCATAGTCTGATCGACCATCAACCAGACCCTGTCTAATCCGTCAAACGTGAATGGTGCCTTGGCCCCGAGATCCGAATTGACCGAAACCCAAAGTCCAAATCTTAAAAGGACGATTGTCTTCTCATCGAGTTCCTCCTTCGTACTGCGTCCGTAAAGCTTTATAGTTGAGTAGGCCTCTCAGTATATCATTTCCCCACATATGGTCAATGTGCGCCCAACTTCCATCCCCCCCGATCCGAATTCCGTTCCCTTATCACCATTCGCATCCCCTTACTTCAGGCCCTGGTGTTTCTTCCCACGCACTGTCTCCGTCGCGTGTGCACCCCCGATCAGCCTTAAGTCCCCCGCTCTGTTTGAGCACGTCCCAAACCCTCTGTGGGATCTGTCCGTCATGTAGCTCGAAGGGGTAATCCAACACTCCCCTCGGCCACGCCGAAATTGTCCATGCCTCGTGATCCTTGTCACACTTCCGTGTGGCCGGATCTATCTTAGCATCCCAAACTTCCCTGTTAGCAGAGTCCCACCACACCGGGACATACTCGCGGTACATCCGGTTTTCCTCCGTGTCCTTATCCCAAGACCGGTAAAAACTGTAGCATAGGCGGAAGGTTCCTAAGCGCACTCTCCGACGATCGAGTTTTCCTCGAGTCCTTAGCCAGTCCCACCACCTTCATCACAAAGAGAACATCCTTATCTCCCTCAGTAACGAATCTGGTTGGGGGCCTGACCAGATAGAACTGATGCAATACCCACGTCATTCCCAGTACCTTATTACCTTCCTTCCATTTCTTGTGCTGGACTTCCACCTGCGAGGGCACCACCGGCTCCTCCGGCTCCGTACGCACATCCATCTTTCTACGTTTACCCGGCCTGCTCCCCGGTTCAGAATAGATCAGATCATTATCTGCCGCCTCTTAGCCGCCTCCGTGGGTGGCTTGCGACTTGAACTGACCCCTTTTCCCCGGTTCCGAGCCTCTTGGGGTTTCTGGGCCCGCGCCCACCTCGGGGCCCCGTGCCTGTTCCCCCCCCCCCCCCCCCCTGGCCCTGTCCGTTTCCGGGTTTACCACTATCGGGCTGCTTAATTATCGGTCCCCAACTTAGGAGGGTCCTGAAACTCCCCCGTGTTCCTGACGAGCGCTTCTTTGAGCGTCTCGTTCTCCATGAGGAACGGATCGTACTTGATGAGGCGTCGAACATTTACAATCTTGTTCTCCCCCCTGCCCCTGATCCGATAGTTAAAATTCCCCGTCTGTTGCACTACCTGATAAGGCCCCTTCCAGTGCACAAACATCTTAGAAGATATGCCCTTCGGTATTTGTGGGTAATACAACATGACAATGTCCCCTGGCTTATACGTCACCATGGACAAGTCCTGCTCCAAGGGCTCCTTGCTCAGCTTGCGGGCCTGCTCCGCTAGCCTCGCTTGTCTCGCCGCTTGCATCGCCTCCATGGAGACGCGCATACGGACCCCCCAGAGCTAGTCCTCATCCATCATAAGCCCAGGCCCATCCTGGTAAACCAAGTGTTGAGGCATCACCCGCTCCTGTCCAAACACCACCTGGTACGGGGATCTACATTCCGCCCCCGCCCCAAGGGCTTTCAATGTCATCGCATTCATTGCGAATACAAAGCTCGGGACCACCTCTCTCCACAAGAGCTGACTTTTCTTGCAGTAGGCCCTCAGAGCCGACTTGAGCGGTCTGTGGACCTGCTCAATCTTGCCATTTGCCCTCGGGTTGTATGGCGTTACATACTGCCAGTGAACCCCGTAGAACTTCGCGAGCCTTTCCATAAGCTCGTTGTCAAAGGCCGGCCCCTTCTCCGAGCAGATCGTTCTGGGGACCCCCACCACACACAGGACTCGATCGATCAGCTCCCTTGCTGTCGTCTCCGCCGTTGTGTCTAGCACTGGGATCGCCCACACGTAATTGCTCGCCCTGTCGATGACCGTCAACAAGAATTTATCTTTCGCCGGCCCCACCGGCGGCAACGGCCCCACGTGGTCTACATGCAGGGACTCAAAGAGCCTTTCCAGCAAGGTAAATTTATTCACCGGGATCTTCCCCTCCACCGGGAGCTTCTTATTCATCAGACAGGCCGTACAGCCCTTGACCCTTTCCTTAACAAACCGATCCATCCCCTCCCACCAGAACCTCCTTTTGATAATCCACTGTGTCCTTTGCACCCCCGGATGATTAACCAACGGGACCACGTGCGATGCCACGTAAATCATCTGTCTCAGTTTGGCCGGGACCCATAAAACCCACCTTTTCGGGTTATTGGCAGTCTCTGCTGCCTTGCCCTTGTACCATAAGAGGCCATCCCGCCATGCCAAAGTCTTGAGCTGAGTCCGGATTTTGTCCCTCAGCAACAGCTCATCCCCCGCCAAGAAGTACTGGATCAAGTCCTTGTACTCCTCGTCGGTTCTCTGGCATTGTTTCCAAGCCTCTACAGATGCAATGCGCACTGTACCGTCCTCTACCTGGATTCCCTCATAAAGCCTGGAATCCGGCCCCAACCTCTCCGAAGCCGCCACCGGCTCTACTGAGGTCTCCTCTGCCTCGAGGGCCGTCTCCACACCCGGGTCTTCCTCGTAGGTACGGAAGGCCGGTGCCGCATGTGCCTTGGCAATAGTAGTACTCATGCTCCGCCTTATCCTCATCCCTTATCGCGGCCCTATCGGCCTCGTACTCCTTAAGACGTTGCATGGCCTCCTCTTCAAAGTGTTCGTTACAGCACTCTGCTTGGCCTACCTCCCGGTCCGACTGAGCCGTCATGACTCTTCTATATTCCGTCCTCTTAGCTTCCACCAACTTAGGCTCCTTCCGGCTAGACCCCGGGTGAGCTTTATTGGCATAGAAGATCATATACGGCAAGACATCCTTCATGTCCTTCCTTAACGCCAAGTCCTCAAACTCATCCATCTGCTGCATAGCAGCCAGACAAGCGGATGGCGTAGAGTAATTGACCCTAGAAAGAGTCGGCGACAATGTTCTTCTTGCCGGGCAGATATTTGACGTTGAAATCATAGCACGACAGCAAAGCCTGCCATCTGGCCAGCCGGCCCGTGCAATCATTCGTCATTAACCATAAAAGGTTCTGATGATCCGTCCTCACTACGATATCCCGTGACCCCCACAAGTACTCCCTGAGCATAATAAAGGACCAGACCACCGCCAAAGCTTCCCTCTGCCTTGTACAATAGTTCTGTTCGGCCTTATTGAGCTTCCTGCTCAAATGCATAATCGGCCTCAGGACTCCGTGACTATTGTACTGCTGTAGGACCGCCCCGATCGCGTACTTAGACGCATCAGTGTCCAGCACATACTGTTTGTCCACATCCGGCATCATCAAGATACAGTCCTTATTGAACTTGGGATCACGAGTAAACATCTCCTTCATGAACTCGAACGTCTCCTTCTGTTTGGCGATTCCATTCCCTCATATCGCCTTTCAAGTACAGCTCACGTAACGGCTTAACCGTGTCCGACGAATTCGGAAAGAACTGACTATAATATTGCGCCAACGCAATAAAGGAGAATAGCTCCGACCGCGTCTGAGGCCGCTTAATTCCCTCCACAGCCACCCTCTTCTTAGCCGCGATCGCCACCGCCCCGTTTAATATATCATATCCTATGTACGTTACCTGCCGGGTGGCAAACTGGCACTTGGCCAAGTTCACCTTGACACCAAACTCTCTCACTCGTCGGAGAACGTCCTGGATGTGGGCCAGATGTTCCTCCATCATATTGGAGTAGATAATAATATCATCTATGTAACAGAAAGCATAATCCTCCTCCTTCTGCCCATACTTCTCCATAAACCCACCTGCACTTCCATCCTCAAACTGCCGACCAAGCATTTTCTGCATTGCTGCCTGAAATATGCCCGGCGAGTTCCTCAGACCCATCGGCAATACCTTCCACTGGTATAGCGTCATGCCCACCACAAATGCGGTAAGCCACCTGCTCTTCCTACTGAGCCGGATCTGCCAGAACCCATTCTTTAAATCCAACACCGAGTAATATTTCGTGTGTTTTAACTTGCGCGTACAATCATCAATCTTAGGCAGCGGATATCGCTCACCCTCGATGATCATGAGTCTTGTTCGCCCGATAGTAATTCACACAAAATCTCAGTGCCCCATCCGGCTTCGGAACCATCCGTACATGAGACGAAATCGGGTAGTCCGAAAACTCTGTGAAATCAACCGCCTGCAGCTCCTCTGCCTTCTCCTGGGCAATGCTCTCCTCCCTGCGGCCTAGACTAGACCTCCTAGAGGCATGCGTGATATTCATCCCCGTTATCTTCCTGAGATGAGCCTCAAAATGCTTGACCGTGCCCGGTCTAGGCGGATCAAAGATCTCTTTCTCCTTGGCCATTACCTCCTGCAGGCACTTGAGATCTTCCTCATTCCCCTTCCAATCCGCCCGAATTCGAGCCATTCTATCCTCCCATGACTGCGTTGCATCTGCATTCCTTTTGTAATGAGATATTAACGTTTTCCCATATATTTCGTATATCAGTATGGTCCGATGACAATTACCTTTATTAATTACGTTACCATTTTGTCAAGTATGGATAATCATTGACGTAGGAATTATTTCTAGAAAGTCACTTAACAGTCATCAATTGCGTCGACCATAATCTAATAGTAGTGACGTGTCACGTCGATAGCGTAAAGTGTATATTGATTGTATATTCAGTAAAGTTCCGTTCGTATTGGTGGGAAGTACCGAAGGGTTTAAATACTCACCGGTAATCAATCTGCCGGAATTACTGTTCCGACGAACAGTCCGTCAATTGATTAATAGGTTATTAGTGTTACCGGATTCATCTCCGTGACACGCCTCTGCATCACAATTCGTTTTTCGGACATTAAGTTTATTCGATTTATTACGGGTTTTATCGGTTATGCAGCCTTGACTGTCAACCACTCATTAGTAAATCCCAAACCCCCAAACTTCTCAACCTCGCGAGCGTACCCACGCTCAAACCAACCGAACGACTTTACCAGGAATGGAGGTTCCAATTCCAATCATTCACTTACGGTGACAGTGCAGGAATGGGAGAAATGGTTGCCTCGACGCTAGAGGAGCCAGACAAAGCAATCGCAAAATTTCCCTACGACCCTGCAATCATGCGTAATGCAGAAGAATGGTCTGATGAGTCCTCGAAGGACGATTCAGAACCGGAACCCCAGAAAGAGAGAGAAAAGCCAAACAAAAAGAAAAATCCTCACTGAAAGGCAAATCCTCTCTCCTCCTATCGGCAAAGGAGCAGCTGGAAGAAGAAAGCAAAGCCAGAAGAGCCCAAACGAGGAAAAAGAGAGCATCCTCTAAGAGAAAAAAAGCTGAAGCAGTACGCGCAACGAATGCGAAGATTGGGACTCTATATATCAGTTGCGTTTAAGGCACCTGTCCTGGTGACTATGTGCAAGAGGGTAGAAAATAGAAATCCTATCGGCATGTTGGTTTTGATCGAAAAGAGGTATGGCGGCAAATCACTCCTCGATATGATCATAAGATGGCAAAAATACATCGTTGCCAGCTCCAATGGTGATATAGGCTATTGGCTTGATGAGAATCGACTCACAGAGCTACAAATACAAAGAGATTACGGTGGGAAAATACCTACTGACTTTTTCACTGCACACCTCTTACATAAGCTCTCGTTTCACCCAGCATTCGGAGGGCTCGATGCCCTAATGATTCAGTTCGAAAATAAGGGAATCACTTCCCACTCCCAAGTGGAGGAGATGCTGAGAAAAATCTGGATTAAGCATAAATTAAAACAGAACACTCAGAGAAAGACCCTTAAGGCAGGCGAAACCCCTGAAAGAACTAAAGGAGAACGTAAGACTTCTGAAAAGTCATTCGTAACTCAACAGACGGACGACGAAGCACAGCGTTGCTTCAACTGTAATTCCCCCGGACACTTAGCCAAAGACTGCAGTAAGCTTTGCATAAAAGGCGAGTGCAAGAAAGGCAAGAAACATCCCCGTAAGGATTGCCCCCGGTTTAAGACCAACAAGTTTTCAGGCACTAAACCCTCTAAGAAGTCACCCCGAACCACTGTCGCAGTAGCTGAGCAAGCCTCAGACGAGCAAGACAGCGAACTCACACAAGAAGAGGACAACACAGAACAACAAGACGAACCTAGCGAAGAAGAGGGAGAGAGTGAGTCTGTGTTTGTTTTCTGTGGAGGAGGACACGAGACAGAGGAGGAAGACAGGCCTAGAACTAGAAGGCAGTCAGCCAGACAGGCTAGTAGCAACACAGAACAGAAGCAGTTCACGCAGGCACAGACGAGCAGTCAGCAAAGCAGACAGTCACATCCCAGACAGTCTCAGTCTAGACAGTCGCAGACTAGGCAGTCCCAGACTGGCAGTCAGCAAGAAAGACCGTCGCAGACAGGCAGACAGCAGAGCAGACAGTCGCAGACAAGGCAGTCCCAGACTAGCAGTCAGCAAGAAAGACAGTCTCAGAGTAGCAGTCAACAGCAAAGCAGTCGGCAGATTAGACAACAAGTCACAGACAGCAAACGACAGGCAACAACGAAACAGAACAAGCCACGCACTGCTCACTCACGAAAGGACGAACAGGAGACAGGAGAACAGAGAGATCAAAGCAGAGAGAGAAAGACGAGACAGAGTCTATCACTACACTCACAGCCTCTCCTGAAAGTACCCAGTCTCAATCGGAACGTACAGGTCGTTGCGAGCCGCCACCTCACCCCATCTATTTTAAGGTAAAACCTGGCTATACACTATCTAGCAAACAGAAACAGTTAGTCAGGAAGGAGACAGATGTCAGAGGAAACCTACGATATCAAGGGAGAAATACACGTGGCGAGCAATGCGGTAATACTATTACACGCGACCCCAAATTTTTCGGTTCACCCAAAATGATGGGGAAACGGTTCGAATTCTCGAAGTTCTGCGGTTACCACGCACACCAAGACCCTTTCTACCCTTTCATAGACCTTGATAGACCGGGAGAAGCAAGACCTGCAAAATGCGGGAACTGCCCAGACCAGAAAGGCTTAGAACAGAAAGCAGAAGGTTGTACCTGCAACAGTACAGAAACGTACAAGGGTATACAATGCTGAATCAAGAATGGGTATATTACCCACCGGAACAGTCGCACGAGTTCCAAGTTATGCCGTCAGCAGAACTGAATGCGGTCACGCTTCAGTACGCGCAAAAAATCGGTTTAGTTCCCACCACAGATCAGAAAAGTCAGAACCGACAGAACAGACAGAGAGACGAGTGCGAAGACAGACAAGATGAAAGACCAATACCAGAAAGTACCATCCCAGTATGTCCTATTCCTGAAAGGCCTTGTACTACATCCTCTGTCAACACAGCACAGTCATCTACTCACGTACAGCAACTCATTCCGGGAGGTCACTATCTAACTAGTGCAGCATTCAGACAGGCAGGCCTAGTAGTAGTTGACGACCAAGCACGCCCCAATCCACACATTTCACCAATCAGCTTTCACACCTTACAGCACTTAGCAGAGGTAATGAAACAAGGATGTGAATGGACAGCAAATAAGGAGGTAGTATTGGTAGCAGATGAGCAAAAAGACGACTTTCTCACCGACATTATGAATGCGATAGAGGGAGTGTATGCCAAGCACAGAATCATACGCACAAGCCCGTATAGTGTAGCGCGAGATCCTATACTCACGCATTCCACCCCACAAGAGAGAGAGCACGTTTGCCTGGTGTATCTAGTTCACTACAATCAACTATTCCCACAGAGCGCATACTTTTCACTACTCCACCAGTCAACAATCAGACAGAAAGAGTAGAACAAAAGAACAAAGCAGGGGATGAAGCACCAGAAGAAGAGATTGAAGAAGTAGATGAGGAGGAGCAGTCACAAATCGAAGAAGAAGAAGAAGATGAAGAAGAACTGATGCAGGATGACAGTGACTGGGAGAAGAACTCAGACGAGATAAGACTGTTGAGAGCATTATAAATGTCATCACCAGAAGAAGAAATAGAGCATGTAGAAGAAGACGAAGATGAAGAGAATGAACAAGAAGACGAAGACGACAGTGAGAGCAGAGATGACTCTGTCACAGATGGACATAAAGCAAGGAAAGGAGAGAAAGAAGTAGCAGCAGACAAAGCTATGGTGTTGTTTAACGAAAGAGAGAGACCTAGACCCAATCACACATATCAAAATAGTGGTGCGTCACAATATATTTGTCGTGATGAAACAGTTATGACAAATATGACTATGTCAAACCAGTGAAGTGTAAGACAGGCAACGGAGAGAGGGAGCTCAAGAAGGCAGGTATGATGCAAATGGCTAGAGTAGATGGACACGCAAACCTCACGTTATAGCCAAAGCAGCTTATTTTGAACCCTCAATGCACATCAACATCGCCCCCACTGGTCCCATGGATCACTTCCACCACCGTGCAGTTATCCATCAGAACGGACAGATGTTCATTCTCAAAAAGCTCATAAAGCTAGATCAGAAAGACATACTTGTCAGGGGAAGACCACGAAGTCTTTGCTATACAGATGGGACACTAAAAACGATAAACCGCTGCGCATCAATCAGCGTTTTGTCCCAGTCGGTGTGCCCAAGACGGAAAGCATGTTGGGGTGAATGGGGAGGAAAGCCCCAAGAACAGAAAGGATAGGGATAGCGGTAGTAACACTCCACAACACAACATAGACATAGATAGCAAAGATAGCAATAAGGATAGTCGAAGCGAAGCAGTACTGTACGTCAAGTACCCCAGCAAGACAGACAAACGTAGAGCGATAGATATAGATATCTTACATCATAGTATAGGGCATTTTGGTTATCCAAAAGCTGCTGCATTCGCAGAAGCGGCCGGATATAGGATAGTTAGTCCAAAGGGACACTAGAGAACGCAAAAGAAGAGTGCGCACTATGCGAACCGTGCATGATCAGCAAATCGAAAGTTCTACCTAGATTCGCTGCAAAACACATTCGTAGAGCCTCCAAGACAGCAGAGATTCTACATGTAGATACACAGGGAGCATGGCGCACGATGTCCAGAACAGGAAAGAGGTATAAATTCTCGGTGACCGACGATTTTTCCGGGTACACACTTGATTTCTATCTCGCGCACAAGAATGAGTTCATAGCTTGTCTAAGAAAGGCCATCCATTTCTTCGAAACACAGACAGGCAATAGAACTAAGGAAATCCGTTGTGACCAGGAATTCACTGCACCCATTGAGGTAAAACGAGAATACCCGGGCATAATATGGAAAGATGCAGCTACTGGTGATAAAGATGGTAACCAAATAGCTGAAAGGATGAACCCGACAACCGGAGGACCAGCCCGAGCAATGCGTATACACGCAGGGTTCCCACCCAATTTTTGGGACGAAATGGAACATACAGCTTCCACTTTGTGGAATATTCTTCCGGCGACCACTGGTCCTAGAAAGGATATGTCCTCTTATGAACAATTGTTCGGTCGAAAGCCCCTAATGCACCAACTCAAGCCTATAGGTAGCAGAGGAGTCATGCACATAGGTAAGAAAGACGGCAAAGGAGCTATGCCCGGCAAAGTTGTTACTCTAGTAAGGTACGACATACACAGGGAGCTGTATCGAGTATGGGACGGTAAAAGAGTGATTCCAGGAGCTAGAAATGCGCGATCCAATCCACATAAAGTAGGTCCACTTACGGGCAGTACAGCGGAGATAGCATGGAGTGACGAATCTGAGGGGGAGCGAGAGACAGATAGCTTCACCGAAAACATTCCGCACTTAGATACTAGCGAGACAGGTAGTATATTAGCAGACACTTCAGCATCATCGACTAACGCACAAGACAATGACGACGAGGATCACTCACCAATCATAGTCCCCACTTATGTGAACACGGACATATCAGATCCGCCAACTCATGACACCGAACAGCCACAGCACAGTGAATCAGAACAGCAAGATGAGCTAAGCTTAGAACAAAGCATGCTAGACGACTCATACAAACAAGTTAGCATAGGCCCAACCCCAAACTCTGATTTCACCGCACCAGATGCTGACTACACTGACCCCAATCACGCAGAGAGTTAAATATGTGCTACATTAATATACCCCGGTGTCAATACAGATATCATAAGAGGCCGTTAATATTAATACTACAACCCTCCTTAACCTGATAACGATAATATTACTAGAAATGACAGTTACACTTTTTAGACCGGAATATATTATCGTTAGGCAGAACAACCGTGGAATTGGCTGGTGTTTGCATTGGTTGTTTTTTCCTTCGCTAGTCTTCCACATTTTCCACTATCTTTGATTCTTATTTATATAAGCTAAGAAGATTACGTTATTGGCGGAGTTGTTGGAATTATTTAGTAAAAGGATAGGCATCAATAAATATATTATTTTATAACTGAACCGGTAAAGCACAGCCCACTGCCGGCGTAACTTGGCTGGCCGGATCATAAGTACTGAATGGCTCTACCGACACCGTTGCCCCGATACGGCCGGCACTAACTACTAGTATTAATTAAGATTATTAGTTACAACAACTTCACATATGAGGCAAATCTATTAATATTTTCCGACTGGAAACGCCAACGACGATCAAGGGCACCGGAAGTCAGGCGGCGGTGGGGCGTACAGCGATCAAGACTCAGCGACTCGGACCCAGAGAGGCACTGAATTTGTGGTGCGTGCAGTGTGCATGTGCTTCCATGACACTAGCTGCTGGGAACAGGCAAGCCGCTAAGACCGATACCAGAAGGCAAGGAGCGGGGGAGCGCGCGGGGTGCGACACAAGAACTGTAACCTTGTACTTGGTCATCATAAATTAAGTTTTTGAGCGTGACTTCAACTTAGGTTTTAGATGTCTCTGCATGACCTTCATTAAACTGTATTAACAACTGCTTTCTTCTTATCTCTTGACACTTTTTCGATTTGATCTCTTCTGCTTCTGTAGGCATCACCCCCCGGATAGCCGGTAAAAAGTACCTTTTCCTGGTGACAGGTGCACCAGCTTGTTTTTCAGTATTATTTGTCCGGATTGGACCTGATGCCATTTTATTCCTGGTCTGTTGCCGTTTTCCTTTTTGGCTTCACTGAGCTAATACAACGAGACATCATTCTCATTCTTGAGGACTGTGTTTGGCTGTATTACCGACTTTTTTTCGAGCTATCGTTGGGGGCATTACATTTGGAGTCCACATCACTAGGGTGATTTCTTTCTGCTTTGCCACACAGGCAACAGAGTGAATTTTCACTGACCTGTCTCACACGGGGACGTCAGACGAAAACAAATACTCTAACACAGCTCCCTCATAACTCTTTCACAAAACAAATAATTTGATTGGTCTCAAGCAGGTGTCTCGTACCCTCTAGCCCAATCAGTATTTGTGTGCTCACAAGGAGACATCAGATACAAACTCTCTGTCGTTCTTGCTGTTCTCACACAGAGACCAAGAAGAAGGTGGACAGAAGAGTGAAGGAACACACACAAAACACAAACAAGCATAGGGACAGGAGCACAACACTCTACCCTTCTAGTTTGTGCATTTATCTGCATTATCTCACACATACGTCAGAGTATTTTTGCAAATCTCTGATCGTTTTCTAAAGGTAGGTCTGAGAACCTATCCGACCGACTGTCGACTTCTCAAGGAGAGCTTTTCTAGTTTCTCTATTACTATCTGTGTGTAGGTCCAAGTGCCTCATACTAGATACAATATAGAAAAGAAGGAGGAGAAAGTAATCTGAGTAAGGAGAACAAGAAATCGGAGAAAGTCTCAAAGACTATTTTTCTCAAACAAAAACAAACATACAAACAGTGTTTCATAGAGGACAGGGAATCTTATCCTACCCTCTCTATTAGTTTCTCTCTTCACTAGTCAATCGACTGAAGGAGGAACAGAACACAAACGAACAAAAACCAAACATAGGAGCTGACACTGTCCTCCTGTTGATCACTACTACGACATCATGTCGACAGAGACCGCCGAAGTGAGTGAATTCTCGGAGGCAGATCAAAGAAGAGAAGAAGAAGAAGCAGGAGGAGGAGGAGGAGGAGGATTGAATGAAGGAGGAGGAGGAGGATTGAATGAAAGAGGAGGAGGAGATGAAGGAGTAGGAGGAGGAGTAGAAGAGGGCTGGGATGATGAAGGAAGATATGGAGGAGACGAAGGCGAAGGAGGATTTGAACAAGAAGAGACGGGAGGAGGAGGAGCATATGGTAATCCCTTACCACCTGCCTACACGGGAGGAGGAGGACGAAAAATGATCGACTTGATTCATAATGACGGAGAGGAGATCACAGTGGAGGAACAACAGTGGGTGCAAGACCACTATGACCTCACTAAAGAAGAGTTTGATAACAAGATGGGGGTAGAGAAGGACACCTATGTGTGGATCCCTCAGGATCAAAGAAGAGAGAAAAGTCGTGCTAAAAAGGATGTCTATATCCTATTATCAAACACAGCACAGCTCCTCGGCAAACTGGTCTCTGATCCAGAAGAGAGAAAGAAGATACAGCATATCAAGTTTGGGGACACACACACCCACCTTGAATTACTCGATGCTATCTTTGGGGTGTACACTCAAACCCTGATTTGGGAACGTACATACGGCCCACGATGTGAGGGTTACCTCCAGTACACAAACCCAAGAGCAACGGCCAGATTCCTCGCGACGGGTCAGGAGGCAGTCGATGTAACAAAAATGAAGACCAATCTGGGTTCGAAAAACTCGAGTGGCATATTTCATTTTTTTACAATGGAAATAAAGGCCTTGGAGGAGGGGAAGGCAGAGATGGAAAAAAGCATTAAGGCAGCAGGAGAAACTCATCCTGTGATTGATGAGTTAGAGAAGACCGACAGAGTTCTGACCAAGATCAGACTGTTGATGGGTGCGTTACTGCACAAGGAGGCATGGAAGAGATGGATTCCTACCAAGGATCACTCTGTCCTTAAATCACTTAATAACGCACCACCGGTCGCCAACAAAGCAGGTGTTGACCAATATGTGGAGAAATATAATTTTCTCAGATCTGCTTCTGAATTGGTGGCCTTTATCACTCATGCTCAAAAGCTGGTGATATCTGAGAAGAAGAAGGCGAAAGAGAATGAGGAGTTCGAGAAGACGATGAGACTGGAAAGAATGAAAGCAAAAGTGAGTGGTGCAAAGACACACCCTCCGACATATTTGACCCCACCAGCTCCTGCCCCACCAGCCCCTGCACCCTCGGGCTCAACTACGGTGGTGGTCACAAACACGGAGAAGAAGGACAGACAGAACATCATAAATGCCTTCAAGGGGAAGAAAGGAGGAGTGGCAAGTCTCATGCTATATGCCAAGACGAGCTCAGACAAAGACTCTGATGCTTCGCTTTTGAGCAAGCTCAAAGAGATCAATGCCTGCATGAAGGCTTTTCCTTGCGACGAAACGCAGGAATACGAGGCCCTTGTTAGTACTGTTTTTGACCAATCTCTAGTCTCGGAGGGATTTGATCTGACACAGTACAAGTTTTTGAGAAAGAAGGAGGAGATTAAGAGAAACAATGCAACAGGCCTAGACGCTCAGTGTGAACTGGCGGTGGCCACACTCATTTCATATTTTCAATCTCATGGATACCAGCATCTCTGCACTGGTACTCTCATAGGATTTGAAATCTTTGAGACAGTGGCGATGAGTTTGAGGAGTGCTGTTGGCTTGGCGGCGACCCTTACGGAGGTAGTTTCCTCCTATGGGCTATTCTATGGCAGCAAGTCGATCATCCTCTATTTCTTTTCGGCGTTACACACAGTTAACCCGAGTAAGCTTACTCAGCTCATACAACAATGCTCGACGTTTAGCTCAGTGAAGTCCAAGAACTTCCTCGAGACACATGTGTTCGAAAATACGGTTCAAAGCGTTGCTCCGTCAGCACTGTTTCAAGAAGTGATGAGTGCATGCTCAAACATGGACTCGCTCACGGAGGCACATACGGCATAGGCAGGCGGTGTACCTGTTGGCGCACAAGCCACGTACACAAACAGAGTTGCCGGTTGGAAGAGACAGAGAGAGCCAGACCTGAAGACCGCATGTTGGAGGTGGTTCGCGGGCTTGCAGTGTAAGGCACAGATGGAGAACAGAGACTGCTCTTTCAATCATGATAGGCAGAACCCAACAGCAAGGGCAAATTTTCTGAGCAGGACGGAAGGCAAGGAACCGGGCCTTTTCAATATGCTTCAGATTGCCGCTGTGAACGAAGGTTGGTATGCCAATATGTGTGATGATGAGGAGTTACGAGAGGCAATCATTACCTACATGAAGAGGATGAAGGAGAAGAAGGAGGAAAGGGAGAGACAAAAGAACTTAAAGGCCTCTCAAAGAGGACGAGAAGGAGGAGCAGGAGCAGGAGGACGAGGAGGAGGAGGAGGAGGACGAGGACGAGGAACATGGAGAGGAGCCTCGAGGTGGCAGGGAACCCCTCAGAGAGGAAGAGGAGGAGGTCGGGGATATACCCCTTATGGAGGGAGAGCTGTTCGAGCTCCAGCCCCCCCACCCAGAGGAGGAGGAGGCTCGTGGGCAAGCTCCAACCCGAATTTCGGTCGAGCTCAGGCCTACAACACTGCCTCGGAGACCGATACGTCATCCTACCCGGACACTACTCAAGGTAATCGTTTCGAGGTGGTGGAATGACTGGAGGGGGAAGAAGAGAGGAAGGAGAAGACTGTGAAGTTTAACCCTAAAGTCACAGTGCTTTCTAATGCTGTTGTGCAGACTGGGCCAACGCTTCCTCTATGTGAAAACAAAGATGTGGGTACACAGAGACTGCAGCCCCAAGGTAGTCTCATACCCGTTCATACAGCACGGTTACCAATGATAACTGATGCAAATAGGAAGGCGAGACTTGCGATGGAGGCGAGGAGGCCAATGGCAGACGTATCGCCTCGGCCAAGCAAACAACCACGAACAGACTCAATGTCTACGGTCGCGGCGGGTGGCGAGCAAAAAGACAATGTGTGTACTCAAGTACCACAAGACAATGTCGCTCAAATAGTAAACGCACCAGTACCGCAGAATAATAAAAATGTTAATGAGGTGAAGCAGGAGGAGAAGAAGGAGGAGTTGAAAAACTTAGAGACAAGACTCCAAAATTTGGAACGTAAAGTTCTTGTTCTCGCAGCCAATATACACAGGCCCGATGCTCTGTGTTATACGGAACTTTATTGTGAAACATTGAAGACAATATTAAAAGTTGGTAATGATACGATGGCGAATATTAATATTGTCGGCCGGAAGTTTTTTTATCGATACCGGGACTGGGTGGACGGAAATATGAAAAAGTCAACGGGCACTCTCGAAGGAGTGAGCAGCCGGACGGATATCACGGGAATCATCACACTGACCTTTAAATTGAAATCCGCACGAGTATACCGTATGGACCTCTATGTCGTCCCCGGTTACCACGGGTCAATATTACTATCGTATGACCAATTGGCTACGATGGGGGCTGTGATTGATTGCGCCGCACGGCGAGTGATATATGGAGTAAAAAGAGGAGAAGAGAACGATATTGATCCCTTCAACGCTAAAGACTCTTATGAGGCTTATGAGCTGAGTCTAGCGACGGATCACAAAAAGATGGCAATCGCACATGAGGCACTTGAGGTGTACGTTCACCCCATGTCGTAAGACCGGATGAACTGTCCTGGACCGACAATTGGGAATC
>WBZZ01000646.1:0-5000 GCA_019918135.1 Paulinella micropora
ACAATTATTTTTAGATTTATTCGAGCTTTTACCGTTAGGTGGAGCCCAAGGTCGCTCCAGTACGGCTGACTCAGCAGGGCGAAGTAATCCAAAGCGGAAGTAGTCGGATTCATGTACGCCAAGACCGTCCTATCACAGCACCTAATCTAATACAGATACAGAATCGCATGTGCATACCCCATCAAAATTTCTTCTTTATCCTCTTGCTTAGCCTTGGCGGAAACTTACAGTAAAAACGCTTAGTATTTGGCACTTTCCAGTGCAACAAGGAATCAAGCACCCCCCCCCCCCCCCCCCATTCGCTAATGTAGGGTAGCTCGCGACCAAACATGCCACTCCGCGTTCCAGCGTTCTTGTCCTTGCTGTTCTTTTCAGCCTCGCTGCCCTTGGTGCTCTTGGTTGCATGCTCAGCCTTGCTGTCAGTCTGGATCACGTTCTTGCCATCTTGATCTAGTGCATTCTCCTCCATCGGGTTCTCGCCGTCACCTCCCGCACCCTTGCCCACCGGCAGAAACTCTTTCCTGCTCAAGTAAACCGGCCCTAGCAGCGGCTGACACGTTCTTGATTCCCTGCAGTGTCCGGAGCAACTCCTTCCGGTCATCCTCAGTTTGCTCCTTTTCCTCGTCCCGACTAACAATACATCCATCAAATTTTGCGCATGTGACTCACATTAGCAATATTACCTTAAGTCGCCCCCGTCCATGCTGCCCTGCACCTCCATCGCGTCCCCTTTCAACACATAAATATATAAAATAGAAAGAAGCAGAACGAAAAATAGCAGCGTTTAACGATATGTACAGTTCAACACGAAACAGAAAAAAAAAAAAATTGCAGCGTTTAAGTTTAGCTCACATCAACGCAACCAGAAAAGAAAATAGCGACACTTAGATATAGCTGACACCAACAAAACCAAGAAAAAAATAACATCATTTAGGTAATAAATAGCTCACATCAACTAGACAAGGGGAAAAAAAATGACAGCACTTACATATAGCTCACATCAACGCAACCAGGAAAAAAAAAATGACAGCATTTAGATATAGCTTACATCACCAAACCCAGGAAAAAAAATTCAAGTCCAAAACCACACGAAAGAAACAAAAAATAAAAAATAGTACTTTCAAACGTTCTACGCGAAGCAAAAAAAAAAAAAATGGCAGCATTTACCCTTAGTTCACATTAAAAACACACACACACAAAACTAAGTCCAAAACTAACTGAAAAACAAGCAAAAAATAGAATAGCATTTTTAAACGTTCCACGCGAACCAGAAAAAAAAAATGGCAGCGTTTATGTAATGCTCACTTCAAATAACATATGCATGTATAAAAAAAATTTAAATCATACCCAGCTTTTTTTTCATTGACAACCTCCCGCGAGGCGCGCTTGCTGCGACGTGATTTTTTTCTTGTTGCCGCCTTCGGTCAGGAGCGGAGCGAACATCAACAGCAATAGCAACAACAGCAACAAAAGCAGCAGCAACAATAAAAATAAGAGCAACAGCAACAGCAACAGCAGCAACAACATAACAACGATAGCAGCAGCAGCAGCAACAACAGCAACAACAACAACAGCAGCAGCAACAGCAGCAACGTTAACAGCAATAGAAACAAAAACAGCAGCAGCAACAACAAGAGAAGGTGGAGGAGGGGGGGGGGGAGAAGAAGAAGAAGCAGCAGCAGCAGCAGAAGAAGAAGAAGAAAAAGAAGCAACAGCAGCAGAAGCACAGCGACAACGTAACAACGATAGCAGCAACAATAACAACAACAACAGCAGCAGCAGCAGCAACAGCAGCAACGTTAACAGCAATAGCAACAAAAACAGCAGCAGCAACAACAAGAGAAGGCGGAGGAAGAGGATGGAGGGGGGGGGGGGGGGGGGGGAAGAAGAAGAAGAAGAAGAAGAAGAAGAAGAAGAAGCAACAGCAGCAGAAGCACAGCAACAACATAACAACGATAGCAGTAGCAGCCGCAACAACAACAGCAGCAGCAGCAGCAACAGCAATAGCAGCAACTACAACAGCAGCAGCAACAACAAGAGAAGGTGGAGGATGGAGGAGGGGGGGGGGGGGGGGGGGGGGAAGGAGAAGAAGAAGCAGCAGCAGAAGAAGAAGAAGAAGAGTTGAAGAAGAACAGCAGCAGCAGCAACAACAGCAACAGCAGCAGCAAAAGCAACAACACAAGCGACAGCACAAGCACAACACAAGCAACAGCAGCAGCAACAACAACAACAACAACAGCTACAGCAACAGAAACACACACACAACACTCACACAATTACACACACATTTGTGTGCGTAATTGTGTGTGTGTGTGTGTTGGTGGTGTGTGCGTGTGTGTGTGTGTGTGTGTGTGTGTGTGTGTGTGTGTGTGTGTGTGTTGCTGTGCTGTTTTTGTTTTTCTTGTTCTTGTTTTGGACCGTTTTCTTGTGCTTTTTATTAAGCGGCGGCTTCGTTGGAGACCTCGTTGCAAGCCAAGCAGCCGGCACGGGAGCAGCAGGGGGCGGAGGGGACGGAGGGGGTGGGGGGGCAGCCCTACGTCTTGCCCCCCTCGCGTTTGCAACCGTCGCATCAAAAAGCTCCTTTTTCGGATCGATTACGAAATAATTGCCTTGAGGCACGTATTTATGGATGACGCTTTCAGGCACATTTCCCCACGGCTTGGCCTCTGGCCGAGGACCGGGGAAATCCCAATATTGGAAGGTGACGGTTTGCGGGATTACAAGATTTGCCAAGTTTTTCCAATCTTGGTTTCCGTCGACTTGCAAAAAAACTCGCTGCCCTTTGGGCGTCTCTCTCGACGCGAAATGCGTCGATGCGCTCGACGATTGCTTGTTCGCCTTGGTTCATGCTCGGAGTCGGCGTAACTTGAGTTTTTGCATGGCTTTTGCAGCGGGAACCCGTTTGACTTGAATTCTACCACTGATTCGGGGAAAAAGTCGACAAATGCCGTTTTTTCCTCTGCCGGACCCAACGTATTTTTGAGGCTGCTATCTGGTGCTTCAGAACCGTTCTGCTCTTTCTACTTATCTCTTTGCATGCCCCTGGTATGTACAATAAGATGTCAAAATATATTTCATGTCATTTCTGACTTGTAGTGCCTCTGTAATCTTCCGTCACCTTACTAAATCAGCAAAGCTTAGGTAAGCTTCAACTTTTAGAAGCTGTGATTTTTCATGTTTTTATACTGATATAAATTAATTTATACGCCCAGGAGTTGCTGGTATGTCTTTCACTATCAATGCCGACATGGCAACAGGGCCAAGTGAGGCAGCAATCAGACTTGCAAAGGATAAAGCTGCAAGGTCAGACACTTGTGCTATCTTCATACATACGTACATCAATCTGTCTTATTTTACAGGTTGGCCTGAAAGAACATGATGCCAATTTGCCAGGTGTGGGATAATCCATTGCATTTTTGTCCCGGCCCGCGCGGGGAAAAATGACATTTGCTATCCACAAGTACAACTATGTCACAAAAACAAGTTTGGCCTGCTACGTGTCGGTTAACCGCGACCGTTACGTCCGTATCCTGACGTAGCAGCTACGTACCTGTTAACACTAGCGGTTACATCGATAGACGTAGCGGCTACGTGGAGGGCTACGTCAGGTGGCGCCAGGTGGCAGGAAACACCTGATTTTTCCGGTGGCAGGATTCTAGAATTTCTAAAAAGCCAAACTTTGCTGCTTTCCCCTGCAAATTTGGCTGGTCATTTCAAGTCGGGGAAAGTGGCATTCGACCGTTCAGGACACGCGCTATCCGAATATATAATAATCACTTTTCTGGTGGGCGGTGGCACTCACCCGGCCGGTCCGCACACAATGGTGGCACGCGTCCACCGTGACCAGTGCTAGGTTCTTTACCTTCTCATAACTCTGGCTGACGTGTCCAACATAAGTCCCTGTCGGTCGGTCTGTCGGTCAGTCGGTCGGCCGGTCAGTCGGTCGGTCGGTCGGCGGGGTGAGTGTCCCGTGTGCTAGTGTGTAGGGGGCCTGGGGGGGGCGTGTGCTAGTGGGTAGGGGGGAAGTTGTCTGCTTCTGTCTCTGGTGTTCCCCTGTGTTGTCTCTGGTGTTCCCCGGTGTTGTCTCTGGTGTTCCCTGGTGTTGTCTCTGGTGTCCTCTGGTGTTCCCCGGTGTTGTATCTGGTGTTCCCTGGTGTTGTCTCTGGTGTTCTCTGGTGTTCCCCTTTGTTGTCTCTGGTGTTCCCTGGTGTTGTCTCTGGTGTTCTCTGGTGTTCCCCGGTGTTGTCTCTGGTGTTCCCTGGTGTTGTCTCTGGTGTCCTCTGGTGTTCCCCGGTGTTGTCTCTGGTGTTCCCTGGTGTTGTCTCTGGTGTTCTCTGGTGTTCCCCGGTGTTGTCTCTGGTGTTCCCTGGTGTTGTCTCTGGTGTTCTCTGGTGTTCCCCTGTGTTGTCTCTGGTGTTCCCTGGTGTTGTCTCTGGTGTTCTCTGGTGTTCCCCGGTGTTGTCTCTGGTGTTCCCTGGTGTTCTCTGGTGTTGTCTCTGGTGTTCTCTGGTGTTGTCTGCTGCTGTCTCTGGTGTTCCCCTGTGTTGTCTCTGGTGTTGCCCTGGGTGCATGGGAGGGGGCCGTGCGTCCGTGTGAGTGTCCCGTGTGCTTGTGTGTGTGTACAGTCGCCATGACGGTATTAGCGGTCCCAGAACTACCAACCACCGCGCCTGCGTCGGCTACCAAGGACGCCAGCCTACCTGCAGACGCGAGCACCAGGCGTCCGGCGAGCAGGAGCGACAGGCCCGAGAAGAAGGCTAAGAGGTTCCAGCCTACGGAGCGTGTGCTCGGCGTGGAGGAAGTCGCGTGGCTCGACAGGGACCAGGAGCAGGCGGCGGGCTGGGACACTTCCATGCTACTGGACGGAGTACAGTACCTGCGAGTGAGCTTTCGCAACCAGGCCACCGGCAAGCTCAGGAAAGTCTACGAGCCCCTGGAGGCGGTCCTGGCCTGGAACGACGACGACCCGGTAGAGCACGCGCAGTGGGTGCGAACTATCA
>WBZZ01000646.1:12500-15000 GCA_019918135.1 Paulinella micropora
AGCTGGCTGCGGGCGGAGATGGAGCGTGTGCAGCGCAGAGTGAGAGAGAGAGAGAGAGAGAGAGAGAGAGAGAGAGAGGTCGAGGTCGGTGTTTGGTGGGGACTTGCCCTGGTTTGCTGAGGCTGGGTGCGGGCGGAGACGGGTGTGTGCAGCGCGGAGGGACTGGCCGTGTTCACCGCCGTGCAGCCCCAAACAAGAGAAACACACAGTGAACGACAAGGGAAAAGAACAAATGACAAGAAACAACAACAAACAAGAACTAGGACCAGAACAAGAACAAGAACAAGAACAAGAACAAGAGCAAGAACAAGAACAAGAACAAGAACAACAGTGTGTATATCTCTATTTATCTACATGTACATCTGACCTGGCCAGCGAAGCGAAAGAGATGGTGGACGCCCCAGGAGACATGGTGCCGTCCGGACTGCACAACCAAACAACAACAACAACAACAACAACAAAGAAAACAACAACAACAAAGAAAACAACAACAACGAAAACAACAACAACAACAACAACGAAAACAACAGACACACACACACACAAACCACATATACACTTACACACATGCACACACGCATACATATACATATACATGTACATATACATATACATATACATATACATATACATATACATATACATATACATATACATACACATACATACACATACATACATACATACATAAATACATACATACATACATTCATACATACATACATACATACATACATACATATTTGCATACATACATACATACATACATACATACATACATACATACACGTTGCGTGTTTGGACCTGCCTGGTGTGTCGACTGGCATTGCCATGGCGTACGGCGCCAGCTGAACACAACACAGCACAGCACATATACCTACCTAACTACATACATACAGACATACAGCGCGGGAAGCGACATAGCGTAGGGCGGCAGCTGAGTACTTGATATACAAAGATAAAAAAGGAAAGAAGGAGAGAGAGAGAGAGAGAGAGAGAGAGAGGGAGGGAGGGAGGGAGGGAGAGAGAGAGAGAGAGAGAGAGAGGGAGAGAGGGAGAGAGAGAGAGAGAGAGGGAAGGAGGGAAGGAGGAAAGGAGGGAGGGAGGGAGGTAGGGAGGGGGAGAGAGAAAGGGAAAGAAAGAAAGAAAGAAAGAAAGAAAGAAGAAAGAAGAAGGACCGTCTACCTTTCTGTCTGTCATGTACTGCAATACACTGTAATGGTACTGTTATGTAATGTAATGTACTCTTATATACTGTTATATACTGTAATGTGCTGTAATGTAATATACATACGTATATACATACATACATACATGCATACATACATACATACATACATACACATACATACATACATGACATACATGACATACATACATGCATAACTACATGGTGTGTTCAACGCGAGATAAGACAGCTGAATATCATACTATACCTATATATAACACACATAGATAGATAGATAGAAGATAGATGAGATATCGACTAATGTCAGAAAAAAGGAGCTTCTGATTTCGTCAACCAAGGAAGTCTGTGGGTAAAGTATTAACCCGATGCCCAGCTAAGCCGTGATGTTTGCACGGAAGGGACTGATACAGGCGATACCAAAGCTCCCTAGTACCAGGCGGGGCCAGGGCTCGTTCCATAAGCGCCCCTTGCAGAACGAGCTCCCACCTCCATTACAGAGGACCCAGTAAGCAGATGGAGTTTCGAGACTGTTCGACAGTCTAGTATAAACCGACAGAGCACTGTGGGTTTTATTCCGGGCTCAACAAGCGAGAAAGGGCACCCTGAGGGAACAGGATTGTGCTTCCCGTCGCTATTTCGGCATGTGACTTACAGGCGTATGGCTAGGCACACATAAGGCACCCCACCACGGGCCCAGCACACCCACACCATCCCCTAATTCTCTGTCTGTCGACAGATGGCACCCATTTCAAAAACCAAGCCCAAGGGAGGGTCAGTGACACCTCAAGTGGCCTTGGTTCACTCCGTGGAGTAAGTAGATAGATAGATAGATAGATAGATAGATAGATAGATAGATAGATAGATAGATAGATAGATAGATAGATAGATAGATGGACGGATAGATAGATAGATAGATAGGCAGATAGATAGATAGATAGATAGATAGATAGATAGATAGATAGATAGA
This sequence comes from Paulinella micropora, assembly GCA_019918135.1. NCBI lineage: Eukaryota > Cercozoa > Imbricatea > Euglyphida > Paulinellidae > Paulinella > Paulinella micropora. Next base: position 14,657 of record WBZZ01000646.1, read on the forward strand.
TAGATAGATAGATAGATAGGTAGGTAGTTGGATAGTTAACCTGTGGTAGAGTGTGTTCGGTCTGCGTGCAGTCCCGACGCATAGAGGCCTGGAGATAGAGATAGAGATAATATAGATATAGGTTTAGTTGATGGATATATAGATATAGATATAGATATAGATATAGATAAAGATTTAGATATAGATATAGATATAGATATAGATATAGATATAGATATAGATATAGATATAGATATAGATATAGATATAGATAAAAATATAGAGAAAGATATAGATATAAATAGATAGATAGATAGATAGATAGATAGATAGATAGATAGATAGATAGATAGATAGATAGATAT
>WBZZ01000646.1:20000-27779 GCA_019918135.1 Paulinella micropora
CCAACACTTCCAGACGGACCGGTATGTTCAATGAAAATACTGGTCCAGACGGAGCGGTATGTTCAATGAAAATACTGGTGGCACCGACGGGAATCGAACTGGCGACAGGGCCCAGATGGTAGAACTTGACCACTGGGCTATCACGGTGTCAATAATAATAAAAATAATAATAATAATAATAATAATAATAATAATAATAATAATACTATATCTGAGGCGTACTGATGCAGCTAATGGCATATCCTCAACGGACATAAGCCTCCAATACCCTTGTTCGAGGTCCTCCACCCCCCCGTGTCAGTCTCTCGCCTGATGATCGGGGCCACCGATGGAGCTCCTGAGGGCAAGACTGCACTAAGCCGAGGTTATTCCGCAGTCCCAGCAACCTCTTGCAAGACGTCACCGAATGTGCAAGTGCATACACCAAGCGCGGTTGCTAGAGCTGCCTCGAAACCCCACCCATAACAATCTGGTGTCTGCTGGGTCCTGGGCTATCAACCAGCATATGCGGAGTTTAAGATCTTTTACGCGCGCAACGACCCTCCTCCCCAGCATCTACCACCAAAGGGTTATGAGTTGGCGTCACAGTTTAACGCCTTGAGGCCATTGGGCTGGAACTCTGTTTAGCAAGTGTGACTAGGTTTTTTCATCGGGATTTCCCTCAAATATGTCACAGTCAACACTCCAAGGCAGATTTACTATATCTAAGGCGTACTGATGCAGCTAATGGCATATCCTCAACGGACATAAGCCTCCAATACCCTTGTTCGAGGTCCTCCACCCCCCCGTGTCAGTCTCTCGCCTGATGATCGGGGCCACCGATGGAGCTCCTGAGTGCAAGACTGCACTAAGCCGAGGTTATTCCGCAGTCCCAGCAAACTCTTGCAAGACGTCACCGAATGTGCAAGTGCGTACACCAAGCGCGGTTGCTAGAGCTGCCTCGAAACCCCACCCATAACAATCTGGTGTTTGCTGGGTCCTGGGCTATCAACCAGCATATGCCGAGTTTAAGATCTTTTACGCGCGCAACAACCCTCCTCCCCAGCATCTACCACCAAAGGGTTATGAGTTGGCGTCACAGTTTAACGCCTTGAGGCCATTGGGCTGAATAATAATAATAATAATAATAATAATAATAATAGTGCTTCTCTGTCAATGGCTGATGCATTTCTGCACATGCGCCTCCATCGTCTCACCCGTGAGGGGAGTACGAAGAATTGACGATAAGCTCTAATGACACCACCGCAAGGGCAGTTCCAACACTTCCAGACGGGCCGGTATGTTCAATGAAAATACTGGTCCAGAAATAGACCGGTATGTTCAATGAAAATACTGGTGGCACCGACGGGAATCGAACTGGCGACAGGGCCCAGATGGTAGAACTTGACCACTTTGCTATCACGGTGTCCATAATAATAATAATAATAATAATAGTAATAATAATAATAATAATAATAATAATAATAATAATAATAATAATAATAATAATAGTAATAATAATGATGATGATGATGATGATAACAATAATAATAATAATAATAATAATATAATAATAATATAATAATAATAATAATGATAATAATGATAATAATAAGAATAATAATAATAATAAGAATAACAAAATAATAATAATAATAATAATAATAATAATAATAATAATAATAATAATAACAACAACAATAATAATAATAATAATAACAATACTACTATATCTGAGGCGTACTGATGCAGCTAATGGCATATCCTCAACGGACATAAGCCTCCAATACCCTTGTTCGAGGTCCTCCACCCCCCCGTGTCAGTCTCTCGCCTGATGATCGGGGCCACCGATGGAGCTCCTGAGGGCAAGACTGCACTAAGCCGAGGTTATTCCGCAGTCCCAGCAACCTCTTGCAAGACGTCACCGAATGTGCAAGTGCATACACCAAGCGCGGTTGCTAGAGCTGCCTCGAAACCCCACCCATAACAATCTGGTGTCTGCTGGGTCCTGGGCTATCAACCAGCATATGCGGAGTTTAAGATCTTTTACGCGCGCAACGACCCTCCTCCCCAGCATCTACCACCAAAGGGTTATGAGTTGGCGTCACAGTAATAATAACAATAATAATAATAATAATAGTGCTTCTCTGTCAATGGCTGATGCATTTCTGCACATGCGCCTCCATCGTCTCACCCGTGAGGGGAGTACGAAGAATTGACGATAAGCTCTAATGACACCCCCGCAAGGGCAGTTCCAACACTTCCAGACGGGCCGGTATGTTCAATGAAAATACTGGTCCAGACGGATCGGTATGTTCAATGAAAATACTGGTGGCACCGACGGGAATCGAACTGGCGACAGGGCCCAGATGGTAGAACTTGACCACTGGGCTATCACGGTGTCCAATAATAATAATAATAATAATAATAATAATAATAATAATAATAATAATAATAATAATAATAATAGTGCTTCTCAGTCAATGGCGAATGCATTTCTGCACATGTGCCTCCATCGTCTCACCCGCGAGGGGAGTACGAAGATTTGACGATAGGCTCTACTGACACCCCCGCAAGGCAGCTCCAAGCCTTCCAGACAGACCATTACTTTCAAAGAAAATATCCTTTGAAAATACTGGCCCCGACGGAAATCGAACTGGCGACAGGTCCCAGATGGTAGACCTTAACCACTGGGCTATCGCGGTGCCACTAATAATAATAATAATAATATATACATACATATATATATATATATATATATATAATAATAATAATAATAATAATAATAATAATAATAATAATAATAATAATAATAATAATAATAATAATAATAATAATAATAATAATAATAATAATAATAATAATAATAATAATAATAATAGTGCTTCTCTGTCAATGGCTGATGCATTTCTGCACATGCGCCTCCATCGTCTCACCCGTGAGGGGAGTACGAAGAATTGACGATAAGCTCTAATGACACCCCCGCAAGGGCAGTTCCAACACTTCCAGACGGGCCGGTATGTTCAATGAAAATACTGGTCCAGAAATAGACCGGTATGTTCAATGAAAATACTGGTGGCACCGACGGGAATCGAACTGGCGACAGGGCCCAGATGGTAGAACTTGACCACTGGGCTATCACGGTGTCCAATAATAATAATAATAATAATAATAATGTATCTCCTGCCAATTGCTGAGCCAAAAGGCCATGTGCATCCAGTCCTCCATTCCATAAGGAAAGTCTCCACACCAATCGGTGGAATAAAGGAAGTGACGGCATAGAACATTACTCTAGGAGCTTTATACCAATCAGCCCATTGAAAAGGACCAATGGCCTATGTACTCCCTAATAATAATAATAATAATAATAATAATAATAATAATAATAATAATAATAATAATAATAATAATGATAATAATAATAATGTATCTCCTGCCAATTGCTGAGCCAAAAGGCCATGTGCATCCAGTCCTCCATTCCATAAGGAAAGTCTCCACACCAATCGGTGGAATAAAGGAAGTGACGGCATAGAACATTACTCTAGAGCTTTATACCAATCAGCCCATGGGAAAATAATAATAATAATAATAATAATAATAATAATAATAATAATAATAATAATAATAATAATAATAATAATAATAGTGTATCTCCTGCCAATTGCTGAGCCAAAAGGCCATGTGCATCCAGTCCTCCATTCCATAAGGAAAGTCTCCACACCAATCGGTGGAATAAAGGAAGTGACGGCATAGAACATTACTCTAGGAGCTTTATACCAATCAGCCCATGGAAAGGACCGATGGCCTATGTACTCCCTAAATAATAATAATAATAATAATAATAATAATAATAATAATAATAATAATAATAATAATAATAATAATAATAATAATAATAAACGAGCAAGCAAGCAAGCAAAGAATCAAGCAAATAAGCGTGTTGCAGGTCAGCAGGCGGGGCTTTCAGCTTGCTCTGCTCCTTCACAACACAAACAAACCAAGAAACAAAACTAGCAAGCAAGCAAACAAGCAAACAAACAAGCAAACAAACAAACACGCAAGCAAACAAAACAACAAGCAAGCAAGCAAGCAAGCAAACAAACAAACAAACAAACAAACAAACAAGCATGCGCGTTCCATGCAGGTTGGCTTTCTGCTTGCTCTGCTCTTACACAAAACGAACAAAACGAACAAAACGAACAAAACGAACAAAACGAACCAAACAAACAGAAAAGCTAAAGAAACAACAAAGCAAGCAAGCAAGCAAGCAAAGAACCAACAAACAGGAAAACCAACAAGCAAGCCTGTAGGGCGCCTACCTGCACGGTGTGCTGGCTGCTGGGCCGGCGCAAACTGAAGGACGCCACACTGGATAGATAGATAGATAGATAGATAGATAGATAGATAGATAGATAGATAGATAGATAGATAGATAGATAGATAGATAGATAGATAGATAGATAGATCGATCGATAGATAGATCGATAGATCGATAGATAGATAGATAGATAGATAGATAGATAGATAGATAGATAGATAGATATACAGACAGATAGACAGACAGACAGACAGATAGATAGATAGATAGATAGATAGATAGATAGATAGATAGATAGATAGATAGATAGATAGATAGATAGATAGATAGATAGATAGATAGATAGATAGCTATTTCTCTGCGTGCACCTGCATGCCATGTTGCCGGCCAGCGTCAGCAGCGAGCCGTACCACAGCAGAGGCACGCAGCCCAACCACCTCAACACATACCGCACACAAACACACATTAACATAATACGCTTTGTACGACAGGGCATGGTTTGTGTGTGGTTTTTTTGCGGATGGAGTATGTATGTTCCTAGACATAGACATACATTTCAGACATAGATAGGTAGATAGATAGATAGATAGATAGATAGATAGATAGATAGATAGATAGATAGATAGATAGATAGAAGATAGATAGATGAAATATCGACTAATGTCAGAAAAAAGGAGCTTCTGATTTCGTCAACCAGGAAGTCTGTGGGTAAAGTATTAACCCGATGCCCAGCTAAGCCGTGATGTTTGCACGGAAGGGACTGATACAGGCAATACCAAAGCTTCCTGGTACCAGCGGGGCCAGGGCTCGTTCCATAAGCGCCCCTTGCAGAACGAGCTCCCACCTCCATTACAGAGGGCCCAGTAAGCAGATGGAGTTTCGAGACTGTTCGACAGTCTAGTATAAACCGACAGAGCACTGTGGGTTTTATTCCGGGCTCAACAAGCGAGAAAGGGCACCCTGAGGGAACAGGATTGTGCTTCCCGTCGCTATTTCGGCATGTGACTTATAGGCGTATGGCTAGGCACACAAAAGGCACCCCACCACGGGCCCAGCACACCCACACCATCCCTAATTCTCTGTCTGTCGACAGATGGCACCCATTTCAAAAAAACCAAGCCCAAGGGAGGGTCAGTGAGATAGATAGATAGATAGATAGATAGATAGATAGATAGATAGATAGATAGATAGATAGAGATAGAAAGATAGATAGATAGATAGATAGATAGATAGATAGATAGATAGATAGATAGATAGATGGATGGATGGATGGATGGATGGATGGATGGATAGATGGATAGATAGATAGATAGATAGATAGATAGATAGATAGATAGATGGATAGATAGATAGATATGTTTAATCTATGGGCGTGGCTTAGCTTGAAAAGCCATGGCCTCCTATACTACCCCCGGACAAGAACTTTCAGCACCGGCCAAGCTGCACACCAACCACTGTCTCGCTGTGGTTGGTGTCTGTGCCCAGTTCAAGCCGAAAGGTAGCCGAGCCCTTTTGAACTATACGGGACAACACTAGAACACTCCCCAGGAGCGTGTGCCCTAAGGAGATGATGCACACGCAAGTCGAGGTTTCAGGAGTTCACGCTCGTTGTGAGTTACCTTTCTACAACCCCGACTTCATCAACCCTTTGCATCACGCCCCGACTTCATCAGCCATGGTCAGGAGTTGGTTGCCTGTTTAGCCCTTGCGCTGCGCGCGATTAACGGCGGACACAAAATCGTCACTGTAGGAGATAGTTAGATCTGAACCCTAGGCTGAGTTGCCAGTGGCAGAGACCGTCTCCAGGATAGATAGATAGATAGATAGATAGATAGATAGATAGATAGATAGATAGACAGATAGATAGATGGATGGATGGATGGATAGATAGATAGATAGATAGATAGATAGATAGATAGATAGATAGATAGATAGACAGATAGATGGACGGACGGATGGATGGATGGATGGATAGATAGATAGATAGATAGATAGATAGATAGATAGATAGATAGATAGATAGATAGATAGATAGATAGATAGATAGATAGATAGATAGATAGATAGATAGATAGATAGCTGTGCAGACCACGTGGCGGCGAGGCCTGCTCGCGCGAGCGGCGGCAGGTGCAGCAGCAGCGGGCCGGCCGTGTACGCCCACAACACACAACACAGCTCCACACCCTGCACGAAAAGACATAGATCACATAACATAACATACATACATACATACATACATACATACATACATACATACATACATACGTACATACATACATACGTACATACATACATACATACGTACATACATACATACATACATACATAAATACATACATATAGACAGACATGCGTACTGGCGGTGTACGCCCACGTCACACACAGCACTGCGCGCACATGCATGCATGCATGCGGACGGGCACTGTAGGCCCAACAAACACACACACACACACACACACACACACTCACACACACACAGCAGCAGCAGCAGCAGCAGCTCCACAGCCTGCAGGAACACCAGAATCAATCACGTCAACATCAAGAACGAGTCTGGGGCTTGGCACCCTGCAAGCATCAGCTCACACCTCCGTTCACATACAAACATGCATGCATACATAGACACATACGCACCCACCAGACTTCGCGCAGCAAGCTGAGCACAGGCGCCACCAGCAACGCTTTCACCCGACGGCCTGCCACCTGCGACCATATCATAGCATATTGATAGTGTGATATGATATGATATTGATATGATATGATATGATAGATGAGATGAGATGATATGATTTGATGTGATGTGATGTGATGTGACGTTATGTGATGTGATGTGATGTAACATGATATGATATGATATGATATGATATGATATGATATGATATGATATCATATATGATATGATATGATATGGTATGATATGATATGATATGATATGATATGATATGATATGATGATATGATATGATATGATATGATATGCATATCATATCATATCATATCACATCACATCACATCACATCACATCATATCATATCATATCATATCATATCATATCATATCATATCATATAATATCATATCATTGCCATGCCATGGCATGACATGCCATGCCATGACATGACATGACATGACATGCCATGCCATGCCATGCCATGCCATGACATGACATATGACACGACACACATGTTGATGACCTGCCAGGGCGTGACGCTCAGCGTGCGCGCCTGCCCCATGCTGCGAGCGGCTGCGAGCGCGGCCTGCACCACACCACACACATGAGATAGATAGATAGATAGATAGATAGATAGATAGATAGATAGATAGATAGATAGATAGATAGATAGATAACAGATAGATAGATAGATAGATAGATAGATATAGATAGATAGATAGATAGATAGATAGATAGATAGATGAGATGTCGCAAAGGAATGTAGTCCTTGCAAAGGAACGCAGTTTCACATCAAACAATAATTTGTGTACTGTG
>WBZZ01000647.1:0-12500 GCA_019918135.1 Paulinella micropora
GATCAGGGGTAGAGGGAAGGTGCAAATTGTGAATGTAAGAAGGCTGATTAAGTATGATCCCTTCTTACTGGAAGATGAATCCGTTGAGGAGGCGTTAAAACGGATGAAGGATGATTTCAAAGAGGTGCCGCCCATCCACAAGGAGGCTGGCATAGACCAAGACGATGCTTATCGGGCACCGATAGCTGAGAAGGAGGAGAGTGAGGTGGACAGCAAGGAGAAGACTGACCGCATAAGCGCGGTGGGGACTCAGTCCAAGTATCCGCGAGAGCATAGCGGAAAGAAGGAGAAGATCACAGAGGCGCAGCTAAGGAGAGCGCGGAATGATCTTATCAACGACCAACCGAGGAAGGCGATGAGGTCGATGAGATCAAAGGACGTCCACCAGGAGGAGGAGGGGACGGACACTGACCCAAACGCGGGCAACGTTGAGATTGTCCATGAGCGATGGAAGGAAGGCGATGCGATAGCAACCATCTCATGGGTGAAAGATGCTTTCTATCTGATGAGACCAGCGGAACAACATGTCGCTGATGACACTCTCTCAGACTTATACTTGATGCGGGTCGTGGCGGTCCCACGACAGATGCGTGTCACACGGACACTCAAAATATCATCAGCCGCAAAAATAGTACAACCGATACTCCAGTTCTGGAGAAGTATGGACCCGGTTGAGGATCCAAAGGCAAGACATTATCTGCCAGTATATAAAGACGCAAAAAGTCTCGAGACATGGGATGATACAATTACTCCCAGAGACAAGGATTACACTGCGTGGACCATTCAGACACTGCCAAGAGGAGTGCTTGATGTCCCTTTTTGAATTATCGTTGGGCGGAATCCCTAATAAGATCTGGGACATTCTCGAACAGTCAAAGTTCGATCTGACTTTTGTTGGTGGTCCTCCACCAGGCAAAGAAATCCGCGCCAGACGACGAAGGCAGTGACAACGAAATTATTTTTCTTTACGCGTCTCAAATAAACTGATCGATTGCCCACGGCGTATCATACATCATACCGCCACTACTGTTACTCCCATTTATATTACCACGTGTACTACTGCTGTCAGAGCTACTACCATCACATGCATCCAATCCATATTCTTTTTGCTTTTCTTTCCTTTTCGTGCTTTACTTTTTTTCACTAATCTACTTTTATTTTCTGACCTTCAGTTTCTTTTCTCTGAGAATAAGCTTCAATCTCTTTTTGTACCTTCTCTCTTCTTTTTTTCCCCTTCTCTCCTCTTAGGAAGTTGACTAGGTGATGTGATTAATATAACCGGTATTTACGTTAGTTTTAGATAGAGTTTTAGACAGTGACACTAGGTGTGAATTACTGGTCTGGGGTGGCATTGGCGGTGTCAATGCCAAGTTACCCTTCGTGGTTAGCTCTCTGTTTCAAAGTGATGACTTAGGAGTTCATACAACGTTTTGGCTGGATTCAGTTCTCTGTTAAAATGTTCTGTATTAAAGGGGGGGTTTTAATGAGTATTCGTAAAGCAATAAGGACTGTTGTCAGGCCTCTGTTAAAAGGTTCTGTATTAAAGTAACGTTTTGAACTGGTAAGTGAGTTGACTGGGGACGCCTGCCGGGGAGACGAAAACAGGCGGAGAGCACCGGGCCTCTGTGCAACTTATTAATACATCGTAAGCGGGATTGTGAGCCTTGTAGCCTGAAGCATTACCTGAATTTACCTGCAAACAACAACTGTCCAGGGTAAAGACAATTGAAAGAAGGTACGGTCTGTGTCACACCCAAAAGTGACACATCATTACAGAAGGGAAGTCTTCATTGCTGTGCCGCCTTCAACCGCTTAAGGAATCTTGACCGGTTGTAGTGGCTCAGGATCGAATTAGGGCGTCCCCCAGTAAGTCCCCCAGTATAGCAGTTCAAATATTTTACTTATTCAATGATGGGTTCTGATCAACAGACACGATCCCGCCACAGAAATCAAAAAAACATTAACGTTCGTACTCAGTGGTAATGATATGACTGATATAGATAATACCTAAAAAGGTAGCCACCAGTACCAGAAATGTCACAATATGACTCAGGCTAGTAATTAGAATCAAGGTAATATTAAGGGCCGCTATCAGTGACTAATTACTCTCCCACTTCCTAAGCTCCCCCTAATTAGGAATGAAGGCCCGCAATGAACAACATTAAAAACGATTACTTTGACAGATAATATTGTCTCAACACAGAAGATGACGATCCGCCACTTCCAACCTAAACCCGCGTCACGCCGTGGCTAAGTCACTACTCGGACTGTCACTCCAACTTCTTGATCTCCCCCGAACTTAATACTCGGCCGCGGTTAATAAGCCTACCAGTTGAAAGTCCTTACTAATCACCCGATGCCCGCGCGTTGAGACGGCCCTCCCGGAGCCAACGAGCCTGAATGCGAGCCGATCGCGCGGTCGTTGTTATCGCCCCCGCCTTCCGGTTTGCTTCTTCTTTCCCCAGCCGCACGCCGACCCCCGCCTCTTTACTAGGCTTTTCCTCCTTCGCCCATCCGAGCCCCTTGTTGACTTCCCCTCATTTCTCCTTCTCCATCTCGTCCTCGTCCGAGTCCGATGGGTCCAATAGTTGTTCGCAGAACCGCTGTGCCGCCTTCATGTTAATGGCGAACTCCTCCTCCAACTCCTTCACCGCCGTGCCAACGCCTTTTAGCATGTAGGCCTTCCCTGGCCTCTCCTCCTCACTCTCACTCTCACTGTCTGCTCCTGGCATCTTTTTCAGGGCACTCAGCCCATACTTCCTCTTGTTCAGCAAGCTCATCGCCTTACTTATGTCCTTCTTCTTTTTCTCCTTCTTCACTCCTTCTCCCTCCGAGTCACTAGAGCTTTCATCCTTCTTCCCTCTTTCTTTCGCTTTCTTCCTCCCCTCTCCTTCTATCATCTTACAATTGGTCATAGGATGATCTCCCCCGCACTTCGCACACTCTTTCGTACACTCAGCAGCAACATGCCCATTCTCTCGACAGTTAAAGCAAGTCTTCGTCTCCTCTTTCTTCTTTCTTCTCTTCCCTTCTTCTTCTGTGTGCTTGAACTTACACTTATCCCCATACTTGCACCCTCCTGTCCTCTCAAAGACAAGACATTCCCCATGCATGATTCCCTCTTTGTGCTTAAAGTCGCATGCCTTCCCTTTCAAGCACCCTCTCGCACTCTGAAAGAACACACACACCTTCTCAGTGCTTGCCTTAGCAGCATAAGCAAATGCAATTGTCCCTAATTGAATTGTCCCTCCTTCTTTCTTCCTTCCTTCTCCCTTCCCTTCCTTCTTCGCTCTCTCCTTTGTCCTATCTATGTCTAGTGCTTTCTCTTGCACCTCGCCCCACCAGTGTTCGAAAGTCCACTTGTGTTGCTTCTTACCTACTGAAAGGGTACTCAACCAAGTACTCGAATCTGTTCTCACGCTTTCAGGAGCGTAACAAGGGTCTTTCAAAGCTCTCGTTATGATTGTTTCGTATGTGATGTCAGTGGTTCCATGCCCCTTCATCTCTAACTCCTCCACTAAGCTCGCCAACTCATCAAACTGAGGTGCATAGTCCTCATTCTCCCTCATCTTCCATTTATGCAACGAAGTCACCCTATCCTGCACATCCTCTGCACTCACCTCTCCAAACCTCTGCACCAATCTATCCCATATCTCATTCACATTTTGCCCAAAGTCAGGAGAATCATCTCTCACCAAGTCACTCACACTTCTCTTCGCCTTACCCTTCAATGCCCCATACACGAACAGAAACGCTCTTTCTTTGTTTCGTCACCTCTGCCTTCACACTCCTTTCGTATCTATGAGCCATCTTTTCGTTCTCCTCCTTCTCTAACTTCTCTTTCTTAGTGATAGCTCTCTCTTGGTCTGCCTTTTCTTCTTCAGTCTCAGCTGATTCTTGCTAAAGGTGAAGCTAACATACTCCCCTCACCTCACTTACCTTCCTCAGTCTTTCCACAGCCTCTTTCAACCTCGTGCTCGCCATCTTATCAGCAACACTTGGTGTGCTTTGCTTCATGGTTAAAGGTGATCTTACTTCCGTCTCCTCCCTTTCTTTTCTCGTCACCTCCCTCACACTCTCCTCTTCTTCAATCTCGTTAAAATTCTTTTTCCCCATCCCCATACAACTCCTCCCACAGCCACATATATTTGGGTACATCCTTCCCTTTGGACTGCAAGGCTGTAACATTGTCTTCATGGACCATGCGATAGTGTTCGTTTACCGGTTTGAGGGCTCCCTCTAAACCTTTCTCCCCCAACCTTAGCATGAAAAGGGAAAAAAGGAGGGATCGTGGACAACGTCGGTGGACAATGCAGCACCGCGGACTTTCTCCACAGGGGAAAAGGGAGTGATTGCTGGCCCGGGAAGCACAAGTCAACAGGGAAAAGGGGAGGCTGAGACTGAGGCATCGAAAAGCAAGGTAATCTGTGACACTATAGCTGCTTAGACATGTCATTCCCGCTAGAAGAGGAAAGATATCAGCTCACAACCGTACAGCAGTACTTACAGCGGAGGGGAAACGTAATACAAGGGGAAAACAATGAGGAAGTAGATGATGGGAAAGGACGATTCAAGGCATGGAGGAGAGCTGTTTTCAGTTAATCCCTTTTCCCGAGCCCCAGATCGCCCAGATGGCACCTAGATGGCGAAAGTATTTTGTTGTGCACTCCCCCTCAGGTAAGCAGTATGCTTCCCTGTTCTGTGCCACTCAAGGTGTGGCACTACCTATCCCGCGGTTGCCCTTCTGGCCTGAAGGGTCTTGGATCCAGCTAGCTTCTTTTCTGGTTTGGCGCTTCAGGGTGTTCAACGCTCAAAGCTTCATAACCCTTAAGGAATCTTGACCGGTTGTAGTGGCTCAGGATAGAACTAGGGCGTCCCCCAGTAAGTCCCCCAGTATACCAGTTCAACTTATTCAATGATGGGTTCTGATCAACAGACACGATCCCGCCACAGAAATAAAAAAAAACAGTAATGCTCGTACTCAGTGGTAATGATATGACTGATATAGGTAATACCTCAAAAGGTAGCCACCAGTACCAGAAATGTCACAATATGACTAGTAATTAGAATCAAGTTAATATTAAGGGCCGCTATAGTACTCGCTATGACTAATTACTCCATATGTTCCCACTTCATATTGTTCTTGTGAAGTGTGAACATATGTAGTAATTAGTCATAGCGTCCCTTAATAAGAACCGCTTGCCTTATGGAACTCATCCCCATGGACCCGAGTTCACTGCTGCTTGATTGAGTCTATCTTTTAAGGGCCGGGAGGGTGGACCCAGACTCCTCCTCGCTTCACTCTCTTCCCTCCATTCGAAAGCTTTAAGCTCTTCTTGCTGACGTATCTCTGTTTCCCGTGGCGGCCTGTCTCCGATCTTTATGATTTTGAATAACGGGAAACTCAGGTATCTGCCAAGTTCACTACTACACTAGGCAATAATCTATCATGGGCCTATCCTCTCGCGCGCAAATAGAACCATTATGTGCCATTTTCTTGTCCTACCTCCCCCTCAGTGGAACTTGAGTCACGTTTTCAAGGGAGATGGACCGTGCTGCTTGCTCATGAGAGCCGCCCGCCAGTTTGTACAATGTTTGCTTCTTTCAGACTCTATTCTATCTCTCTCCCCTGGCCTCTGCGAACTCGAATTCAGAGGTGATATTCGGGTCAATGGCAGGTGAATGTGTGGATAATGCATGTGGAACAGCAGGTGTGAGCAATGTCCGGGATGACTCGGACTCATCACGTTAAAAATCAACTGTTATTTTTCAACTTTTTTTCGAATAATCGGCTTGAACGATCGTTTTGTCAGATTAACGTAAAACGAGCTATTAATAATAGATTTGAAAATAATATTTAGTAATAAAATATTAATATCACTAATAAAACTTGTTAATGGATTCACTAATTTTGTGCACGGCTCATTCCTATAAGTGGCAAGTGTTAACTAAGTTAATAATTTTTTCAAGTCAAGTCAAGTCTGTGACCGGACCCGGGGCGTGACTAGCTCGTAAAAAGTCGGTAATACAACCAAACACAGTCCTCAAGAATGAGAATGATGTCTCGTTGTATTAGCTCAGTGAAGCAAAAAAGGAAAACTGCAACAGACCAGGAATAAAATGGCATCAGGTCCAATCCGGACAAATAATACTGAAAAACAAGCTGGTGCACCTGTCACCAGGAAAAGGTACTTTTTACCAGCTATCCGGGGGTGATGCATACAGTACCACCTCCCGATTTTATGACGCAAATAGCATTTTCTTCATACTGTAGGCATCACCCCCCGGATAGCCGGTAAAAAGTACCCTTTTTCTGGTGTCAGGTGCACCTAGTTTTTTCCCATGATTTTCAATATCGTTTGGCCGGATTTGACCTAATGTCATTTTAACCTTGGTCTGTTGCCGTTTTCTTTTCGGCTTCACTGAGCTAATATAACGAGACATTATTCTCTTTTGGTGATTTGTGTCTGGTTGTATTACTGACTTTTTATTGAGCTATCTTCGGGGATTGTAACATTGGAGTCACCAGCAGAAGGCTGATTTCTTTTCTGGCTTGTTTTTGGAACAGCAGAAAGAAAAATTGGACAGACCTATCTCTTCTGAGTAGGTGTTCCAAAAAACAAATACTCCAGCACATCCCCACACAGCTCTTTTTGCAAAACTAGACGTCTAGGCGTTTGTGAGTAGGTGTCTCAGTACCCTCTCCACAGCCTGTATCTGTGTCCTCACAAGGAGGCCAGACACCAGACCTCGTAGCTGTTCTTTTGTTCTCTCTTGAGACAGAGACAGAGTAGGTCAACAGACGTACAAACAAACACTCACAGTTACAAACAAACTTGAAGGACACGAGCGTAGTACTCTACCTTTCAAGTCTGTGCACTTTGTTGCCTCTCAAACCACACACATCAGAGTATTTTTGCAAATCTCTGACTGTCTTTCGACAATAGGTCTGAACAAGTGTCAGACGACAAGTCGACTTCTCAAGGAGTGATTCTCTAGCCTCTTTGACATTATCTGTACATAGGTCCTCGTACCTCATAACAGATACAACAACAAAAAGAGAAAAAGAAAAGAGGAGTGGAGAAGGAGATTAAATTTTCAGAGAAAGTCGTACAGATTACTTGTTTCTCACAAAAAAAAAAAAAAAAAAAAAAAAAAAAAAAAAAAAAAAAAAAAACATAAGACATAGAGGTGAGACGCTCTCTCTCTATACTGTCTTTTCGTTTTTTCTCTCTATTCGTTCCTCATAGACGAACAGAGCAATTACGGGGTAGAAACAACTCTGTCTCATCCGTATTCCTTCAGCATCCATGTCTACTAGGTCTGAAGACTGGCAGGAAGGAGGGGGGGAGAGTGAGCGAACCCCAGGAAACGAAGAGGAGTTCGATGACCCTCATGCAGAAGGAGGAGATCTGGCACCTTCCTTTGACACAGGAGGAGCAGAGAATCAATTTTTTACTGCGCCTTCCTTTGACACAGGAGGAGCAGAGGAAGTCGAGGAGGAGAAGGGATGAGAGGAAGCGAAGTTTGTGGCCGAATATGGCAAACTAAGTAAGAAGGAGTTTGAGGAGAAGAAAGGGAAGGATGAGGCCTATAAATGGCTATACATTCCCCAAGAAATGCGATGAAGACAACCCTTGAAGAAGGAGGACATCTGTTACCCTCTCCCAAGGCAAGCTCTGCCTCTGGCAGAATTCCTCAGAGACGACGGAGCACAGTTACAGGTGCAACACGTCTCATTTGGGGACAATATGTCTTTACTGGAGCTACTCGACCTCTGATGGACAGTGTTTGAGTGTGCTATACTCTTTGAGTACCAGACTGGAAAGACTGTGCTGCCATGGAACACAAGAGCACTGGCTAGGTTGCTCGATCCTGGTCATCAATAGACTTTTTGTCCCAATGGCATGTCGGAACTGTGACAGTGCACACTTGGGATTCCCAATTGTCGGTCCAGGACAGCTCATCCGGTCTTACGACATGGGGGTGAACGTACACCTCAAGTGCCTCATGTGCGATGGCCATCTTTTTGTGATCCGTCGCTAGACTCAGCTCATAAGCCTCATAAGAGTCAGTAGCGTTGAAGGGATCAATATCGTTCTCTTCTCCTCTTTTTACTCCATATATCACTCGCCGTGCGGCGCAATCAATCACAGCCCCCATCGTAGCCAATTGGTCATACGATAGTAATATTGACCCGTGGTAACCGGGGACGACATAGAGGTCCATACGGTATACTCGTGCGGATTTCAATTTAAAGGTCAGTGTGATGATTCCTGTGATATCCGTCCGGCTGCTCACTCCTTTGAGAGTGCCCGTTGACTTTTTCATATTTCCGTCCACCCAGTCCCGGTATCGATTTAAAAACTTCCTGCCGACAATATTAATATTCGCCATCGTATAATTACCAACTTTTAATATTGTCTTCAATGTTTCACAATAAAGTTCCGTATAACACAGAGCATCGGGCTTGTGTATATTGGCTGCGAGAACAAGAACTTTACGTTCCAAATTTTGGAGTCTTGTCTCTAAGTTTTTCAACTCCTCCTTCTTCTCCTGCTTCACCTCATTAACATTTTATTATTCTGCGGTACTGGTGCGTTTACTATTTGAGCGACTTGTCTTGTGGTACTTGAGTACACACATTGTCTTTTTGCTCGCCACCCGCCGCGACCGTAGACATTGAGTCTGTTCGTGGTTGTTTGCTTGGCCGAGGCGATACGTCTGCCATTGGCCTCCTCGCCTCCATCGCAAGTCTCGCCTTCCTATTTGCATCAGTTATCATTGGTAACCGTGCTGTATGAACGGGTATGAGACTACCTTGGGGCTGCAGTCTCTGTGTACCCACATCTTTGTTTTCACATAGAGGAAGCGTTGGCCCAGTCTGTACAACATCATTAGAAAGCACTGTGACTTTAGGGTTAAACTTCACAGTCTTCTCCTTCCTCTCTTCTTCCCCCTCCAGTCATTCCACCACCTCGAAACGATTACCTTGAGTAGTGTCCGGGTAGGATGACGTATCGGTCTCCGAGGCAGTGTTGTAGGCCTGAGCTCGACCAAAATTCGGGTTGGAGCTTGCCCATGAGCCTCCTCCTCTTGGTGAGGGGGCTGAGCTCGAACAGCTCTCCCTCCATAAGGGGTATATCCCCGACCTCCTCCTCTTCCTCTCTGAGGGGTTCCTCGCCACCTCGAGGCTCCTCTCCATGTTCCTCCTCCTCGTCCTCCTCCTCCTCCTCGTCCTCGTCCTCCTGCTCCTGCTCCTCCTCCTCGTCCTCTTTGAGAGGCCTTTAGGTTCTTTTGTCTCTCCTTTCCTCCTTCTTCTCCTTCATCCTCTCCACATAGGCAATGATCGCCTGTCGTAACTCCTCATCATCACACATATTGGCATACCAACCTTCGTTCGCAGCGGCAATCTGAAGCATATTGAAAAGGCCCGGTTCCTTGCATTCCGTCCTGCTCAGAAAATTTGCCCTTGCTGTTGGGTTCTGCCTATCATGATTGAAAGAGCAGTCTCTGTTCTCCATCTGTGCCTTACACTGCAAGCCCGCGAACCACCTCCAACATGCGGTCTTCAGGTCTGGCTCTCTCTGTCTCTTCCAACCGGCAACTCTGTTTGTGTACGTGGCTTGTGCGCCAACAGGTACACCGCCTGCCTGTGCCGTATGTGCCTCCGTGAGCGAGTCCATGTTTGAGCATGCACTCATCACTTCTTGAAACAGTGCTGACGGAGCAACGCTTTGAACCGTATTTTCGAACACGTGTGTCTCGAGGAAGTTCTTGGACTTCACTGAGCTAAACGTCGAGCATTGTTGTATGAGCTGAGTAAGCTTACTCGGGTTAACTGTGTGTAACGCCGAAAAGAAATAGAGGATGATCGACTTGCGGCCATAGAATAGCCCATAGGAGGAAACTACATCCGTAAGGGTCGCCGCCAAGCCAACAGCACTCCTCAAACTCATCGCCACTGTCTCAAAGATTTCAAATCCTATGAGAGTACTAGTGCAGAGATGCTGGTATCCATGAGATTGAAAATATGAAATGAGTGTGGCCACCGCCAGTTCACACTGAGCGTCTAGGCCTGTTGCATCGTTTCTCTTCATCTCCCAAAACCTTGTACTGTGTCAGATCAAATCTCTCCGAGACTAGAGATTGGTCAAAAACAGTAACAAGGGCCTCGTATTCCTGCGTTTCGTCGCAAGGAAAAGCCTTCATGCAGGCATTGATCTCTTTGAGCTTGCTCAAAAGCGAAGCATCAGAGTCTTTGTCTGAGCTCGTCTTGGCATATAGCATGAGACTTGCCACTCCTCCTTTCTTCCCCTTGAAGGCATTTATGATGTTCTGTCTGTCCTTCTTCTCCGTGTTTGTGACCACCACCGTAGTTGAGCCCGAGGGTGCAGGGGCTGGTGGGGCAGGAGCTGGTGGGGTCAAATATGTCGCAGGGTGTGTCTTTGCACCACTCACTTTTGCTTTAATTCTTTCCAGTCTCATCGTCTTCTCGAACTCCTCATTCTCTTTCGCCTTCTTCTTCTCAGATATCACCAGCTTTTGAGCATGAGTGATAAAGGCCACCAATTCAGAAGCAGATCTGAGAAAATTATATTTCTCCACATATTGGTCAACACCTGCTTTGTTGGCGACCGGTGGTGCGTTACTAAGTGATTTAAGGACAGAGTGATCCTTGGTAGGAATCCATCTCTTCCATGCCTCCTTGTGCAGTAACGCACCCATCAACAGTCTGATCTTGGTCAGAACTCTGTCGGTCTTCTCTAACTCATCAATCACAGGATGAGTTTCTCCTGCTGCCTTAATGCTTTTTTCCATCTCTGCCTTCCCCTCCTCCAAGGCCATCGTAAAAAAATGAAATATGCCACTCGAGTTTTTCGAACCCAGATTGGTCTTCATTTTTGTTACATCGACTGCCTCCTGACCAGTCGCGAGGAATCTGGCCGTTGCTCTTGGGTTTGTGTACTGGAGGTAACCCTCACATCGTGGGCCGTATGAACGTTCCCAAATCAGGGTTTGCGTGTACACCCCAAAGATAGCATCGAGTAATTCAAGGTGGGTGTGTCCCCAAACTTGATATGCTGTATCTTCTTTCTCTCTTCTGGATCAGAGACCAGTTTGCCGAGGAGCTGTGCTGTGTTTGATAATAGGATATAGACATCCTTTTTAGCACGACTTTTCTATCTTCTTTGATCCTGAGGGATCCACACATAGGTATCCTTCTCTACCCCCATCTTGTTATCAAACTCTTTTTTAGTGAGTTCATAGTGGTCTTGCACCCACTGTTGTTCCTCCACTGTGATCTCCTCTCCATCACTATGAATCAAGTCGATCATTTTTCGTCCTCCTCCTCCCGTGTAGGCAGTTGGTAAGGGATTACCATATGCTCCTCCTCCTCCCGTCTCTTCTTGTTCAAATCCTCCTTCATCTTCGTCTCCTCCATATCTTCCTTCATCATCCCAGCCCTCTTCTACTCCTCCTCCTACTCCTTCATCTCCTCCTCCTCCTTCATTCAATCCTCCTTCTACTCCTTCATTCAATCCTCTTCCTCCTCCTCCATTCTATCCTCTTCCTCCTCCTCCTCCTGCTTCTTCTTCTCTTCTTTGATCTGCCTCCGAGAATTCACTCACTTCGGCGGTCTCTGTCGACATGATGTCGTAGTAGTGATCAACAGGAGGACAGTGTCAGCTCCTATGTTTGGTTTTTGTTCGTTTGTGTTCTGTTCCTCCTTCAGTCGATTGACTAGTGAAGAGAGAAACTAATAGAGAGGGTAGGATAAGATTCCCTGTCCTCTATGAAACACTGTTTGTATGTTTGTTTTTGTTTGAGAAAAATAGTCTTTAAGATTTTCTCCGATTTCTTGTTCTCCTTACTCAGATTACTTTCTCCTCCTTCTTTTCTATATTGTATCTAGTATGATGCACTTGGACCTACACACAGATAGTAATAGAGAAGCTAGAAAAGCTCTCCTTGAGAAGTCGACAGTCGGTCGGATAGGTTCTCAGACCTACCTTTAGAAAACGATCAGAGAGTCGCAAAAATACTCTGACGTATGTGTGAGATAATGCAGATAAATGCACAAACTAGAAGGGTAGAGTGTTGTGCTCCTGTCCCTATGCTTGTTTGTGTTTTGTGTGTGTTCCTTCACTCTTCTGTCCACCTCCTTCTTCTTGGTATCTGTGTGAGAACAGTAAGAACGACAGAGAGTTTGTATCTGATGTCTCCTTGTGAGCACACAGATACTGATTTGGCTATAGTGTACTACGAGACACCTGCTTGAGACCAATCAAATTATTTGTTTTGTGAAAGAGTTATGAGGGAGCTGTGTTGGAGTATTTGTTTTCGTCTGACGTCCCCGTGTGAGACAGGTCAGTGAAAATTCACTCTGTTGCCTGTGTGGCAAAGCAGAAAGAAATCACCCTAGTGATGTGGACTCCAAATGTAATGCCCCAACGATAGCTCGTAAAAAGTCGGTAATACAACCAAACACAGTCCTC